>CAKNWU010091629.1:0-10534 GCA_932072015.1 Andricus quercustozae | reverse complement strand
CGTGGTGTGTGTCAACCAATAAGCAGATAGTCCTCCCTTCTCAAAACCTAGCGACCTATCAGCTTATGAGTGACGCAGCTATATAATAGCGCTCATTGAACGTTTTCGTCATTGAGAACAAGTTTCGAAAGCAGCGTCGTGTAAAAATGGCTCGTACCAAGCAAACCGCTCGTAAATCCACCGGTGGAAAGGCACCGAGGAAGCAGTTGGCCACAAAAGCCGCTCGCAAGAGTGCACCTGCCACTGGCGGAGTGAAGAAACCTCACCGTTATAGGCCAGGAACCGTCGCTCTCCGTGAAATTCGTCGCTACCAGAAGAGCACTGAGCTTTTGATCCGCAAATTGCCTTTCCAACGTCTCGTTCGTGAAATCGCTCAGGATTTCAAGACTGACTTGCGTTTCCAGAGCTCCGCTGTCATGGCTCTTCAGGAAGCCAGCGAAGCCTACTTGGTCGGTCTCTTTGAAGATACTAATTTGTGCGCTATCCACGCCAAGCGCGTCACCATCATGCCCAAGGATATCCAATTGGCTCGTCGTATCCGTGGAGAACGTGCTTAATTTATCTGACACTAATTCAATCGGCCCTTTTCAGGGCCACCAAATGATTTTTATGAGGAATAAGTATTGTTTTATACATGTCGTTTTACTTAGAATTTAAAGCTGTTTGCTTTATGGAATTAAATCCTTCCAGGTGGTTTATTAAATGGAATTTTTAATTCATATTTAGACGTGGCGCAGTGTTCCTGTAGGCTGATCGTGTATTTGTGCACTGTAGATGTAGGACTTGCAAAAAATATTAGTAGGAAATTGATAGATGTTTTGAATGAACCATCAAACTCTGGCCGTCTCTCGGTCCTTATTTTACTATGAAACATTAATAGCATTACAACTGAAAAAAAATATTTCCAAATTATAAGAAAGCTAATTGGGGTCATTTTCAGCAACATGTAAATGCAAATTTAATGTTGAGTAGAAACGTTGCTTCTGAAGAAGGAATCGATGGTGCTGTAGGTGATCTCTTCTGTCTTATTCATTCAGCCGTGGGTAAATCAATACCTCACAATAAAAATATCTTTAATCAACAATATCTTCCTGAAGAAACTAGATTTAATCAAACTAAGGCTTGATTTAAGCAAAGTTCGACAAAAAAATTAAGAATAGACTCAAACACTATCCACAAGAAAATTGGTAAATTCAATAACGATAATTGGTCTAACAAATTAGAAAATCTAGAGGGTAAAAATAATTCGCTATGGAAAATGGCTAAATTTTTTACAAAAAGGAACTCCAATGCGATTCCAGTTCTTCATGGGTTTAATGGCTTAGCAATCAGTAATAAAAATAGGGTTGAGCAGATAGCTGAAAATTTGGAAAAAGTTCACCACCTAACTGAAAACATGGGGGATGATGATGAGACCGATGGGGTCATTCACAAAGCCTGTAGAGCAATTGAGAAGAGAACTGTAAATATGGAAAATGTAGCAAGTCATAACTTCTGAGATCAAAAAAGCAGTTCTTCGAGCAAAGCTAAAAAAAGCACCGGGACTAGATAATATACAAAACATTGTTTTAAAAAATCTACCTAAAAAAGCTTTTGTCCAACTAATGTGCATTTTTAATGCTTGCTTCACTTTGTCGTATTTCCCCTCTTGCTGGAAAAAGGCGAAACTTCTACCTATACACAAAACTGGTAAAGACAAAATTTTCACGCAGAATTATAGACCTATAAGTCTCCTTTCTACTCTGAGTAAAATTTTTGAAAAAATTATCTTGACTAGAATGACGAATTTTGAATCTATTAATAAATATTTAATTCCTGAACAATTTGGATTCGTTGAAGGCAAAAGCACAGTTCAACAATTATTCAGAGTACCAAATTACATAAGTACAAATGCTAACTTGAATAAATCCACAGCTCTAGTTATGTTAGACATAGAAAAAGCTTTTTATACGGTCTGGCATAAGGGACTACTTATTTGAAAAATAGATCCTTTGTGGTTACTGCTAATTTTTCAACCTCGTCTGAAAATAAAATAAATGCAGGAGTGACCCAAGGTTCCATATTAGGCCCGGTGCTTTTTATTTACTATACCAATGATATACGGAGAACTGAAGTAGTTAAATTATCTATGTTTGCGGATGATACTGCTCTGTATGTAGCGTCGTGGCGAATTAGGCTGGCCGTTCAAAAGATTCAAAGTTATCTTGATATCCTCATTGAATATGTTAGTAGATGGAAGTTGGATATAAATGCGGAAAAGACTAAATTTAGTATTTTTAAACATAAGAGTAGGAAAGAAGCGATCCCAGATTTGTACATGACGGAAATTAAGATTTCACCAAAAATTAGCGGTGTCTATTTAGGTTTAACAATTAGCTCTAAGTTGAAATATAAAGACCATATAGATAAAATTAAAAAGAAAGCTATGCGTATGATAGGATTTTTAAGCTGTGTCATAGGAAGAAGAAGTAAACTAGCTGTCAAAAATAAACTGATTCTGTATAAATCAATTATTAGGCCATTAATAACGTATGCAGCACCAATCTGGTCAGGAACTAATAATTCTAATTTAAATGTGCTACAGAGAATCCAAAATAAATGTCTAAGAATGTTTGTTAATGCTAATCCTAGAGATAAAAATATAGAACTGCACACAAAATATAACCTAGAACCTATTAGAAGTCATATCTATAGCCTAACTAAGGAATTCTATACAAATTAAATCGGAAATATCGAGGAACTCAATGAGGAACTTATTATTTATAAAAGTACAAATGAAATGCCATTTAAATTGACACACAACATGCCTTATCAAATTCTGCTATGGGAGCCTTAACTTCCGATCTAACCTCAAAATGTTACTTAACTATAGGCCTTTAAGACTTATTAACAACATTAACGTAACAATTTTCATAGGTGTGGGTGGTGGCTGGACTTTGGTGACCCGTCTCTGCTTTATTTAGCCAGAGATTTGAACTCTGATTCTAGGCGTCATCCATTCACGCAGAAAATATGATCTCCTGTTATTGTTATATTTGTTATATTAGTTTTAAGATCAACCGATAATTTATAAGTTTTTGTACAAATTTTTAACTTTAAATCTAGGACGATAAAATGATTTTGCGATCAATTAACAATAAAACTTGAACGTTAGACAAATCACATAATTACAGTAGAAGTCCGATAAGTTTCTCATTTCGGGGCTGTAGGGGCGGAAAATTCCAGGAATTGTGGACTTATTGGATGCCCCCTCTAGTAGCAAATCATAAGAAAAATAGCACACGTAGTAGGAGAACCTCAATTAGTGTGCGTGCAGTGAGTGTGATGACGTTTTAAGGAGAGTGTACACTTATCGGGCGGGAACTTATCGGACTTGTACTGTAATAAGAGGTAAAGTTCCAGCTGGGAACTAGGTATCTAAATTAAAACTTTGCAATAGATAAGACAACTCTGTATTGATCTTCTGTAAAATTATGAACAATAAACATCTTTTTAAAATGAAAAAATGAAAACGGCAGTTAGGGGTGTTGCGGGGGTGTTGCTCTAGGAGTGGACGGAAGCATATCTTCCAATCCAGTTTAGAAGAGTACTATTTCTGAGAAATACAGCGAGTTCCACTCTGCTACCTCAGCCTTCTTTTCCCACGGGAATATTTTGAGCGCATAAAGCGAATACTTGGGCATTTTTGTCATTTTTGACTTAGAAAATATGCGGATATTCTCCGACTCTGAAAAAGAGACTTAAATTTAAATTTTTAGAGTATTTTATTTGGCAGAGCGCCTTTTTCTACAAATTGAAATATCTTTACGATAAATTTCACAGTTTAACCGAAGAACAGAGCACGTTCCGTCGTGTACCCTGGTCAAGTAAGTTAACTTGGTAATTTTATGACTTATCCATCAGCATCTTAACTTCTTATAGGCAGGCGGGGCCCAAAACTCCCTTACCTGGCTAAGAAAGCAGTTAAGTCTGAAGGCAAAGCCTCTAGGATCTCTCATTGAGTAAAATATCTTTTGGAGCCCAGAATAAAATTTCTAGAGAGCGAGTCTCTCAAATATCTGAATAAATTTAGTTCGACAACTCTGTGTTTCTATTTTTCTTTACCTACTCTGTCCTTTCCTCACGCAGGTGTACACCTGTAGTCCGAGAGCGACTCAACTCAGATCAGGCCTGATTTTAGCGAGCGAAAATAAGAGAAGAGTCTCAGGGACCACTCTATAATAGGTTGACGTTTCAGCCATAAAACGACACAATAGACTCTCATTAGAGTGATTATCTTAGCCTTTATATTGAGATTAGTTTTTATTGAATCTACATTATTGGTCATAGCTACCATATTGAGTTTATCTCTTTCAAGGATCTTGCCATTGCAGATACCTACTTAATGTTCTTGGAAATTTAGAAGCCATCGTACAAATAAGAAATAGAAAAATAGTGTGTTTTGGCCGAGAGCCCATTAATAGAAAATAAGTTGTTTCTTAAAGAACTGTAAAATCAGTACGTTTTGGCCGAGAGCCCATTAATAGAAAATGAGTTGTTTCTTAGAGAACTGTAAAATCAGTACATTTTGGCCGAGAGCCCATTAATAGAAAATAAGTTAATTCTTAGAGAACTGTAAAATCAGTAAGGTTTAGCCGAGAGCCCATTAATAGAAAATTAAGTTGATTTTAGGAGTAATAAAGAAAGAGAGATTAAGAAAGGAGAAAAATCAAAGAGAGAAGTAGCTACCTCTCAGCGTATCGAAGTATCACTTAGTTCTTTTAAGAGATTTAGTGTGTTAAAATTGCGAAAAATCAAAGACTTAGATTTTTAGCGACGTGTATTATCACGAATTAAATTTAGGATTCTTTTAAGGATTTCTTTTATTCGAAAACTAGATTAGTTTAGCTCAGATACAGGGATCATATGTAAATACAGCTCAGAGTAGGCTCTTATGAAGAAAAAAACCTGTTTATCGCAAAGAAACCTTATCCTTTCTCCATGCGTAACCCGAAATACTTATAAAAATTATTGAAACTATTAAAAATATTATTAAAAAGTTAACATAGCCAAATTCCGGTAGTTACAATTGGCGCCCAACCTGCGGGGTATTCGAGTGTAAAAGAGGATAAGGTTTTTTACATCTCGTTCCATTTGAAATGGACAAAAATAAACTGAATCGAAGCGATTTTTAGAGGTAATGTTAAAAAACTGTATCTTCCACCTTCTACGAGCCAGAAAAATATACCTCGGGGTATGGCAGAGCTTGAAAAATGGTTAGAAGAGCAAAAGAAAAGGAATACCGCGAATAATAATAACTGAAAAAAAGTTATCGAATATGAAAGACAATACGTAAAATGAAAAAAAAAAATTTATCAATACGAACAATCTACGGAAATTAGGAAAAGTAATCATCGAATAACTATAATTAGTGAAATAAATATAGCGATTTTTGAACAATACACGGTTAATACGAGGAAACCCCAAACAACTCTTGAAAGTGTAGTAAAAATTAAATTTTACAAAGTATACGAAATTAATGGAAATTACGAAGGAGTGTTAGTACGCGAAACTCACGAATTTCAAATAAATAATTATTATTATTAATTAAAAAATAAATAATTTCAAATTTTTCAAACAAAAACTTTACACGATCAACAAATCGTGATACGAATAAAAGTGAATCGCGAGTGAAACTAAAAATAAAATAAACAGTTACTACTACGAAAATGGCGAAAACTAACTTACATTCATCCAAAGCGGGTAGAAGAGTAGCCATGGACGAAGACAGTATTCAAGAAGAGTTACATACGACCGTGCGAAATATCTCTTTACAACAGCTGGAAGATGCTCTATTACTTCCACAGACAAACGACTCGGATCAAATGATGATCACGATTAATCGACGCCTTGAGGAATTAGAGCAGAGAACTCAGAGGATTCTAGAAGAGAATAGAGACGGCAGCAAATTGCTGAGAGAGAGCAGGCAAGGATCAACGCACTAGAAAGCAGCATTAGCCGCTCAATCGAAATAACAGCAAACGTAACACAAAGTCTGGAAGAAAGGGAAGATAGGGTGCAGGACGAATTAAATAGACTCGAGACCGCCCAGGCAATAGTAGCCGAGCGTATAACAGGGGACATTGACAGGAGGACCAATAATCAACTACCTGTCATGCAACCAGACATTAAATACGTCCTTCCGGAGTACAATAGCGAAAGAAGTCCAATGAGGTACGTGCGACAACTCAGGCAATATTGGGAATTGGTACGCCCACGAGCATGTGACGCGGAGTATTTAATTGAGAAATCTCTATCAGGACCCCCTAATGACTGGTGGCTAGTCATTAAACATGACGTCACAAATCTAGACTCCTACCTTGACAAATTCCAACAACGTTACTGGGGAGAGCAAACGCAACACGAACTGAAAAAAAAACTGGAATTCGGATATTATCAACCAAACAAGGATCGATCCAGAGCTGAATATGCCACCAAGATGTTTGCCGATACCAGCGAACTTATCCCCACTCTGGATTAAGGGGAGGTAATACGGAAGCTAGCAAGACATTTCAGCGATGAAATTAAATATGCAGTAATTGGTTGCGGAATTACAAAATGCGAACAATTGATCGAGCTTCTTGAAGAATTCGACAAAATCAGCAGTACGAACACCGGTATTCCTGAATGAAGAGACAAAAATCAAAATGGACACAATACTCCTAGTGCATGGCGCTCTCCGAACGTAGGAAATGGCTACACACGCACAGGTGCCGACAGTCCCGGTAACCATGGCAACTGGACGCCTCAACCGGCTGCGGGAAGCACGCAGCGTTCAAACGGTACGCCAGGACCGAGACAAGGCACAGGTGCAGGGGGGCAACGCATCCCCTGGCAAAATAATTCGTGGCGACAGCAACAGCCACAGCCCAATACATCGCAATATCGAGTCCAAAACATCGAAGCCGAATCAATTCCTGAAGCCTATGACGTCACATACCGGGCAGAAGAAACAACACGTGAGACGGGAAACGAGCAAAGGCCACGTTAATGAACAATGAAGACAGTGAAAATGAAGACTTTGACGTGGCAACCACCGTAATTTACACGACTCACATGCTGAAAAACACAAGGGAAGAGTTAGTGGAAGAAGACAAAAGCACGATATTTAAAAAAGACCATCAAAATGTTACACAGAAAACATTCAAGTCGCGGGAATCTTGACAAATGCTTTGATTGGCACGGGAGCAGAAATTACATGCATCTCCCAGGAATTTTTTAATGTCAATAAAGATAGATTTGAACGTTACCCGTGTTTGAGTACCATGGAAATGATACGAGGAAGCGCACCAGAGTTTTGAAAAAATAAAATAAAATTATTCGGAACGTTAATCATGTTGTATTTTCCAGATCTTAGGAAAGGGTATTACTTAGAGAGGGATGCAAGCAACTATGCGCTTGATGCGGTGCTTGACCAATTAAATGAAAATTCAGAAAAAGAGATCATTACTTTAGCTATCAGAACTTTAAAAGGTCCTGAATTAATGCATTTCACTACCGAAAAGGAACTCTTAGCTATAGTATGGGCTCTACAAAAATTTCGTACTTACCTACATGGAGCTGAGATAATTGATCGCACCGATCAGATGAATCGCGGAGAAACCAGAGTTACTATCAACGCTTTAACCTACGAATGGACTCAAGACGTCGAAGAGAAGATAAAAAAACCTACCCCAACAACAAAGAGAAGACAAAAGAGCCCCTGAGATAAGAAAAGAGATTGCGAAAAATAAGGATGAATTCAAAAGATTCAAACTTATCAATGATACTTTATATCACGTGAACGGCATCGAGTACCGCATTTATGTACCCGTGGAATCCGCTAAATTCTTAATAAAAGAATGTCACGTATCATATGGACATCCTGGGACTGAGAAAACCTACAAGCTGCTTCGTGAATCATTTACAAGACCCAGTATTATCACAAGCACCACTGCAACTCATATCTATAGATTTTTTTAGACCTCTTACCAAAACAAAATATGGTTATGAGTATTTGCTAGTCATGATTCATACTTTTTCAAAATATACGAAATTTTATCCATTAAAGAAAGCAACCAGTGAAGTGGCGATAAGTAAACTCGACGAATTCACGGAAAATGTTGGAGTCCCGCGCAAAGTTTTGTCAGATCGTGGGACACAATTTACAAGCAAAAAATGGCGACGAGCATTAGAAGAGAGAAAAATGCAAATGATACTCACATCCATTAGGCATCCGCAAACCAATATGGTTGAGAGAGTCAATAGAGAACTATCAAGATTGTTTCGTTCGCTTCTTCCACCTGACAAACATAACTCGTGGTTCGCCCAACTGGACAACGTGGAGACTATTCTTAATGAGTCGTTCCAGGATACGACCGAGGTGACCTCATACGAGGCGCTGTGGGGACGCAAACCGAAGAGATGGTGGACCGATATCCTACCTCCCTTACCGCCAAACCCCCAGACCAATCGGGAAAACCAATTAGTGGTAATAAGGGATCGGATAAAGAGGAAAAGAGAGAAGAAACTCGCACGCCTCAATAAAAATAAAAAGGGCGTAACGTATATGATTGGAGAAAGAGTATTGGCCAAGGCATGTAATGTATCGAACACATTAACAGGTGCCATAGCTAAATTTCTCTCGTTGTATGAAGGACCTTACACCGTCAAGAAAAAGATCGTCAACAATGTTTACATTCTAGGGAATGAGGAACAAAACAAGGCGAGAGGGCAATACCATGCCAATGATTTCCGGAAGTATCGACAAGAAAATTTAAGAGGAGGGGATGATGAAGCTGCCGAAAATCGGGTACCTGAAGGGCCAAAGGAAAAGCGGAAAACCTAGCACAGTTCAGTACCGATCTAAACATCGACCATGCCAGACGCAGCGACCCAACATGAAACCTTTGACACAAGTTGCAATGTAGCGATACATTGCAACTTGGAAAGCGGGAAGAAGGACATCATTATCACCGAGATTCTTCTACACCCTGAATCCACCGCAAGACCACGCTTCATCACAACAACTCGACAGAAAGCGAGAAAACTTCAGAATACTACCGTCTCTGAAGTTAACGTTCTACGTTTCGCGAAAAGAGTTAAAGACAAAGGCGTCGGTACACACGATCTCACCTGCACGACGGAGGACGCAGAGCCACTACCCATTGCTGTCGATGGTGAAGAAATCATCATGCCAGCACTCGAAAATTTGGAACTGGATCGAAAAATAATGAGGGAAGATCAAATCAATGCCCTCAGTTTCGCCCAGTCCGAGCCAGGAGAACAACAGGCACAGGAAGAACCTACATATCATCGTAGAACTGAAGATTGCGAAGCGGAAAAAGAGTAGAAGGCTACCACTCAAGAGAGAGTCACAACAATAGCACGAAAAGGGATCTACACGCCTAGGAATAGTCGACATGAAGCTTTAGTCAAGAATATATTTCAAGATAAAGATCTCAAGCCAGCTAAAAGTGCTTTCCTTCCAAGCACGAGTGCAGTAAATAAGGAGAAAGAAAATTTACTACCTGACAAGACTGCAGCAGCAAGGCCTATGCTGAGTGGGTCGTATGGAACGCGAGAGAGATGGCAACAAAACCTGGGGCCACTAAACCGCAGGAGACACCGAGCAGTTGGAGACAATATCGAGAATGGTCGCCTTCTCAAACGTGGCCAATAACACCGGAATGGACCCGACACTACAAGGATCTACTAACCAACCCTCACAGAAATAATATCTACCACAACGGGGATTAAAATTCTCCGAGAAGACAGGACGAATGGGAGGAGAAGCGCCGTGAAAAATATGTCGGTAACTTTTATTGTCCAAACTTTTTTATATTTGTCAAAACTGTCTTTATCAGAAAATGTTAAGAGGGCAGTTGTAATCAGCGGGTTACAGCTAAGAGCCTTCTCTTAGGCAGAACTCCTTGCATACGGGAAAATAGAGCAAAGAGTTGCATCACTGTAGGGCAATAGGAGAGCGCAGACTCCGTAGCCTACCACAAAACGAGTAGTGGGAGTCTAAACTGGAGCGCGTTCCATAAAAACTGTTGGCTCTCTTCGATTTTACTTTCAGAGATCAGATCAGATCATTGTAAAGAGAGATCAGAACAACAGAAGTTTTCGTAATTGGAGATTTATGTGTGAGAATTGAGATCAGGAGTTGAGTTAAGTGATATACCCAAGTGCAAAACCACAATAGTGCAACAGGTGTTAAGTGAAGTGAAAGCTCCCTCGCTGTCCAGCGAGAGGAGCAAACATCAAGTCTGCAGCCTAAGAGATCCAACGATGGCGAAGAAAAATAAATTTAAAGTTCGTGCCTGGGACGACGTGACTTCCGAAAAATTAAAACCTTACGACAGGACGGAAAAATCCACCATCAAACTCACGAACAGGTTTAAACCCCTTACAACTGACACCCGGATGGAAGATGATGATTCTACTGAGGATAAGAGAGAAGATGCTCCTGAAACTGAGGAGAAGGACATACAGAGCACCCCAGACAAGGAAA
>CAKNWU010091597.1:0-12226 GCA_932072015.1 Andricus quercustozae | reverse complement strand
TTTTTTTACGCCTCTTGAAAAAGATTTCAAAAAACCTTTTCCAGGTACCCGCAAAATAAAAACACGGGTCCTAATTTCCTTGGAAAGATTGTTGGCGGATGGAGTCCACTCCTCTCAACCCTCTTTTCCAGGGGCTACAGGGAATATCACGCGTGCTAGAAAAAAATACGTAAAAACAGTGGGCTTAAAAAAAGAAGATAATCAACATGTTTGAAATAAAAAAATGTTGCTATCTCGAAAATATTAGGAGAGCCAAACTTTTTTCGGTCAGATTCGAACTAAGCGAACCAATTCGAACTCAGAAAACCATGTTTATGAAGTCTGAGGCCGATGTTTGCAGTACGAGGCGCACTTGCGCGCGACGAAGGCGCGCCCATAGCCGAGTTCTGTAAACTTTAGACGTGATTTACTGAGTCGTAACACAATTCGTCCGAGGCAGAGACCCGGCGGGTTCGTGGGGCGGACCCTTTGTGGGGGTTCCGGGGTGGGGGGGGGCTTGGCCCCCCGTAAGGAAAAATACACTTGCCATTGCGACGCGTACAGTAATTGTTTTGGGTTCCCGACCGGCATGCTCTGTACAACTGTATTGTAAAGTGTACAAACATGAGTCATATATACCGCACATATGTGAGAAGAGAGAGTCAGAGGAGTGTTGCCGCTTGGACTGAAAGCGCATGCGCGCACTCCGTGAAAGTATACTTTTACGGCCGTGGCCGGCAAAATACCCCCTCCGACAAACGAGAACTTCATGTCCCGCAAACACGCACAGAACTGAAGAAAAAAAATGGAACGCGATCAAACTTTTCTACAGATTTGCCAAGACTAATCTTAGGTTATATGAGTCGATCCATATTCCATATTATTTGTTAAGTTTAAAAATGAATGATATACATTAATACATAGTATGTATCTTACAGATATAAAAAAATTTTTTTTAATTGTCTGCAATTTACGTTTATAATGATGTCTATGTATATGATAATTTTTCACTCCAAAACATTTGTTAATTTTATGCTAAAAAATTATATAAATAGATTCTCAGTATGGATTTTTAAAAGCACAAACAAATCATTAATATCCTAATTATTGTTAAGTGATGTTACCGTGAAAGCTTAGTGATACACATTTTTTATTTAATACCCTTTGTTAATTTTATAAACAAACAACTAAACATAAATGGCCATATAATTTGAGAAAATTTTTAAAATGATTTTGTCTGCGCCTATAGATCATGCCTCTTCAGCGAGGGGACATTTTTTCGTATTTACTCCGGAGCCACATGTTTCGTTTCCATCACTACGCCTTTTATCTCGGCTGTAAGAGTGAGGCGGAGGCTTTTCGGGTCGAGTGAGGAGGCTTAGTAGTGGAAACGAGACATCTAGCTTCAGAGTAAATACGACCGAATTTCCCCTCGCTGAAGACCCCTGCTATGGATGTCCACAGTATTTATTTCTTGTATAAAATTTGTTTATATCATTTTTTTATATAATTAGTTTATGGAATAAAAAAATAGCATAGTGATCAAGTACCACTATTCTGCGTATTACGTGCAAGAGATGTTTGTTTTCAAAAAGAAAGAAGAAAAAGGAAAGAGTCGACATTTGTTCAAGTTTTTCTAAACAAAACTAAAAAACTCATTGAAATTCAATAAGTGGTTTTGGTGATTTGCGGTTTTAAAAAAATTCGAGTCTCAAAATTCAAAACCCTGTCACTCCCTGAATGTAGAAAATTTTGAAAACCATATAAACCTCTACACCTCTGATATTCAAGAAATGGATTGACCCATATATATTATAAATAAATTATAAATTAGTAGATTAAGAAAAATTGTAAATAAAAGTGGATGAGAAACTCTTCAAAACACGCAGAAAGCGTGATCTACCTCCTTTTTTTCTTGTATTCATCACTTTTTTTGAGCCTTGATTAAATCAACAATAGACCGTAATTACAGGAACTCGGCACCTTCTTGATGAATGGAGAATCGGTCGAAGGCTGATCATAAATTTTTCTGAAAAGGGTGGGGTTGTAAATGGAAAGAGCTACCGGGGCGTGAGTGCGTCCTCAAGTTATAGGAGGGTGGTTCCATGTAATTGACCTCAGTTGGAACAAAGCTCGCTCATTAATCAACTGTGACGTAGGGCTGACGTTACGTCCCACGGGCTGGTGCAATGCAGACCAGGTTGCTGGTCCATTTATTTACCATTAACGGCTCATTAGCGCCACTTGATATACCTCTCCTTTCCCTTACATCTATTACGTACCTCTCTGTAAGTCTTATATTTTGACTGTTGTGATGTCACTTTTTAAAACATATACAGTATTTTGTATAAAGGAGCCATTTGAAGACGTATTTAAACAACAAACATTGCACTAATCGATCAACATTTTGTTGATTTAACCAAAATATATTTAATACATTTAATAGGAAAAAATCATATGAAAGATTTAGGTTAAGTTAATCATGTTTTTACTCCACAAATAATTCTCAGTCGGCAACTTGTTATATTACTCTCTCAGCAATATCTGCACTCTTTCATACATTACGACAGTTAATTAATAAAAATCATCTTGCCCATTTCTCTTTATATAATTTTTCTACAATTCTGATCGTAGGCTTATTTTAAAATGTTGTTTCTACTTTTTCACTTTTTCTCCAATTCCTTATAATTATTTTCGTCAAAATCCTTCATATGTTGCTTGCATTTCGTTTATTTAATATCTCAGCTCTCTGAAATTATTCCTGACTTATTCTTGGTTATATATCTCATAAGTATATCTTTCCAATAGTACTATCTATTTCCATCAATTTTGTTGCATAAATAAATTTTAATGTTTGAAATACATTATTTTCTTTGGAAGAGTACAAGGATAAAATTATAACATTAGCAGAGAAAGATAGATCTGAATACAGTATGCTGATTGACTCACTCGGGTGTAGCTGGGAATCAAGAAGTTTATATGACAAAAGTGAGAAAGGAAAGTGTGCGAGGCGTTATAAGGGGGAGGGGAGTGTAAAGATTGTCAGATTGATATAAAATTCCCGTGCTGTTTATTCAAATAACACCGTTGTTCCCCAACACTGCTCCGACCCATGTCGTTGATCAATCTCTCTAGCAAGCATGCCTGGCGAAGAACTTCACAAAATCATTTTTAAAGCTCTCCACTCGGGCGCATTAGTATTCAAGGTCTTTTATTTCAGGCGTCCCACATTCCACTGACACTCATCATCATGGATTTATTATAAAATATTTTTCGCCACACTTTTCTGTCCTGGTATACCTCTTTAGCTTCCTTCACATCTATACATTTCCGTATGCAAGCTCTTGGGCTTCTGTGGCTTCTTATATCTTTTCGAATTAGAATCTCTTTCTCTCATTCCCACCATCTTTTCCTCGATCTGCCTCTGGGTACCCTACCATTTACTTTACCTGGATACCCTTGCTTCGTTACTAGTTCGTCTTTCATCCTATCAACATGGCCAAGCCACCTCAACAAATTTCTTTCACTCTTGTTAAAAAGGTTAGAAAATTGGTAGAACAGGAAACAATTATTGACATATGGTAACTAAAAAAGGAGAAAAAGTGATATCTTGAGACAGAAAAATATAGAATTTAAAGAATGAAGAAACGACTTTTGAACAATGAAGAGAAAAAGAAACTATTGTAAAAACATGATCTAAAGTGATCAAGATGGATAAAAAAGTATATAATTGTGGCAGTAAGTAAACTAGTAAATTGATAAAGTGGGATAGAAAAGGATAGAATTTTAAGAAACAGGAGTATGATAAGTGACAAAATATTATCTCATTGTCAGTCAATGGAATTATTAGAAAGATAAATAGGGTAAAAAGGGTCAACAAGTTCCGCTATAGAATACAAGTGGAGAGATTTTACAAAAATAACAATAGGCTTAACAGAAGTAATTGTCCTAATAAAAAAAAATTCTTTTAAGTTGGGATAAAAAAAGAGTTGATTTGTGCAAATGCCATCAAAACTTTTTTGATTTCCCAAACAGTTTTCTCAGTTTAGAAGCTTATAAACCGTGATGAAATTAAACCAATACCCGTTCGGAAAATGCCTTTTTTAGCCTTATTTAAAAAAAGGGTCGTACTAGGCCCTGATCAGGTTACCTGATTTTAAAATGTGTACAAGGGCCCTGATCAGGCACAAATGAGGCCCGGATAAGGTGCCCTTATTTATAAGTAAAGCCATCTGATAAAAGTCCGTATTTACGACCCTGATCAGGTCCGAATAATGCCCGGATAGGTTGCCCTAATTATTAGGTAAGGTAGTCTGATCAATTTCGTATTTATGGCCCTGATCAGGTCCGAATAAAGCCCGGATAAATTTCCTTTTTTATTAAGTAACGCAAATCTGCTCTATTCGTCCGCGTGTGTCGTCTATGGTCAGTTCAACATCATTACGTTTTCTAAATTAAATATCTAATCATATGCATTGTATACAATTGCGTTTAAATCGATGCATCCCTTAGAGGTATTGAATTCTTCAAGTGACTCTGATTCTGGTTCGATTAGAACTGCAAAAGTTGCAAAAGGTAAGACGATCAAAATTAATTAATTTAATTGTATTTTAATGAGCAGTTGAATGTACAATGAATATCTTTTTATGAAATTATCACTTGTAATGGACATAGAAATTTTTTTAACTGAAATACCAATGCCATCCTAACCTAAAACTTGAAAACTTTTAAAATTATATTATTTTTAAAAAATACGAAGTTTTTATGATGTAATTAGTTTGTTTTTCATTCACCAACAAAATGCATTCCAAGTAGAGTCAAATCAAATATAAAAATAATTACATTTAATTGATTCTAACTTCTTATTAATCTTGAATCTACTAGAACTTATAACCAAGAACTAATTTGCGATAAAAAAAATTTTCGAGATTTAAAATTTCCAAAATTATAAATATTTTAAAGTGATGATTAAAATTTTAGAAACAAAAAACATTGTTATGAAACGGGTCACAAAAATTTGTCACGCGACCCTGCACAGCTGTAGCTTATATATTTTTTGTTTTTTAATTCTCCGAGTTAAGTTAGCTGCGAGGTTTTGTTAGGAGTTGCGAATGCGTAGGTAGGGTGTTCGAACCCACAGCGAATAAGAATTTTATTAGCGTGCGATTATTAATGTAGAGATTGTTTGCATGATAGTAAATAATTCTGTAATTAAATATGTAAACAAATATTAAAGCATAATGATAATAATAATATTAAAGATTAATTTTTTTAGGCGAAAAATCGGTCATCATTTTATAGAACTGTTATCTATAGTTTGGAGACTTTTCTAATATAGACTCTGTACTATAGGACTCAGTAAGACTATACTAAGGACCTCAATTATTTTAAAGGCGCAAAAAAGGCTGCCTGACATGGACCTTATAAGGTGGCCACTTACGGCCCTTTTAATTCCGAGCGTTACGAAACACTATAAGGGCCTGATAGGATTAGCTTATCCGGACCTTAAATATAATACGGCAACCGTTTCAGGACCCGGTACTGCCCGGATTTAAATTTCTGCATGGGTAAAATAAAAACACACTTAAGTTCATTCCTTTTGACTTTCGAATCACAACACAGCATCCGATTTTCCAATGGTACGAAAATACGCAGAATCGACTGTTATATTTCCGACTTTATGCGTATTGTAAACAGAGTACGCCAATCTGTGAATATCTGCCAGTATTTTATATTACCTTCCATTACGCAGACGTAGAAATTGGAGAACAGCTTGCAAACACAGCAGTGTAACGGAGGGTTTGATTTACATGGCGCAAAAGGCGCATATCACGTTTTTGATGGGCGGATTCTCCGATAATGGCCACGAATCTGCATGATCCAGGCGGCACCTGAGGAATACGAATCCCTGCATTATCCTAGTAGCACTTCGACGATGGAGAATGGATGTACGTCCTGGAACATCAGTACCCTCCGTGATCCAGATTTCCTTCAGGCAGTACGAGGGTTATTGTGTCTGCCTAATGATCCTTCAAAACAACCGTTCGCTTCAGACTATTATTTGCTCATTGTATAAAGCATATGAATCGTTAATTTATCAACGTTCTCTAGAGAAAATCTCTGCTTTAGAATAACTTCTGCATATAATAATATAATTCACATACCAGTATATACACGTTTGTACTGCATTCGTGTATATAAAAGAAATTTCAAATCTATCTTCAGATTCTAATCTCTGTTTCTGTGCTGAATTTGAAACCTATTCCATATTCGCGATCCGTCTTTTCATTAGTATCACATCCCCGTTTAGCTTTTATCCACCTACTTATTCATCCGAAACCGAACTACGCCAGTGAACCGTGTTGCTCCAAAAGGGAATTTAATCAGTACCACATTCCAAAATCGTGACCTAAAACCAGATTCTGCAGCCACTGTGAATTTGGAAATGGATCCGGAGTACAAAAATGCAGTTTCTGGATAAAGAAATCCAGATAAGGTAGACTACATTCTCTTGGATATTATGGAGTAAAAAAGTCTAAAAGTGAACTATAGGGACATATTTTGATTCATAAATTAAAGGGAGGAAGTTGTAATTATAATTGTGTCATAGTAACACCATAGTGAGGCAATAATAAAAAGGGCAGACGTAAAATGACAGTTACGTTATGTACACACATGATCCACGCTATTTTTTATCTGTCCATAATTCCTACACGAGCAGCGCATCATTAGGTTCTGTTGAGCGTGTAGAGACTATAGCGAGCTAGCGTGAAAAAGGAGACTCTATGCATGCGGAACTATTTATTACCGACTTTTATTACTGCGATACGGCTGCATATCGACTATGTTATACAGCTTTTGTCACCGCAATAGAGAATAAGGACTTTTTATAAAAGCGGCCGACTGGTGTACATCGCTATGCAAATTTACGAGAAACGGTATTTTTACGACCTACACAGAGTTTCTGGGTTTAAAAAGAAATTATTTTGGAATGACATAATACCACGATGGAGCCACAACTTCTCTTTCATACAAAGACACAATTTTACAAATCGCCCGCAGCATCCACTACATTCACGAAAATTCAGTTCGGGAAAAGGGCGCCAGGTGTTCATCAAAGAGGGTATTGCAGATTCTCTACCGAAAGCCTCATCTACAGCCCTCATAACCCCTCTCCTCCTCTTCTCTATCAACCGACTTCTTTTTAGTCTTTACCCTTTTACCTTCATTTAATCATGCCAACCACTCTCGTCTACTCCCCCACTCCCCAGCCGCTTTTACCAATATCCTTGCTTTATTACTGCTGTCCTACCCCTTCTTAGCACGAATCTCATTCTCAGTGTCCCTACTATCTCTCATGGATACACCTCTACCGTTCCTTTTCCTCAAAAATATTCGATTTCTCACTTTATGCCCCTACCACCCTTTCTCTAGCCTTCAACGCCTTTTCCCTTTGGCTTATTGCCTTCTCAATCCTCTCTACGCTCCGCTTCAACCCTCATCTACACTCCTATCCAACCCTCTTCCACACTCCTATCCAATCCTCTATCCACTTATTATTAAGAGTGGAAATAAGAATTCGCACATTTAAGCAGTATTTATCCAGTAGCGTCCTTCTTGACCTAGTGAGGGTTTCCAAATTTAAAATGACCGTTCAATGTCGCCTATGTCACACATCGTTGCCGCAAGTCTCGAACGGAACTTGTAGTCTGGGCAAGTCCTAAATCACAGACGAATCGCAGGAAGTCGTCGATGTTAGTTTGCACACCATATATATATATATATATAAATTCCCAAGCACTTCCCGTAAATAATCGCGACCACCGCGAGTTCCTTGGCTCGGAGGGTTACTTCGCAATTTATAGCTGAACGATTTGACCGTTCCATGTTTCATTGGCGGCATTACCATCCATCAGATCCGTTACGCTTGGTCGCCTCGACAGTGCCACTGACTCTCGGTCATCTCCACGTAAGCCAATCAGACTTTATACGAACTAGTGAGTTTTTCTCATTTTCAAGGCAATGTAAAATGTTTATTGCAAAATTAAAACGTTATAACTAAACCGAAATGGTAGACTGAGTAATTGGTTTTCATTAAATTTTGTTTCTTAACAATAATGATATTTCCGTTCTTTTTTTCCGATTATAACTCTAATATTTTTTATACTATGAACTATCTTTGCCGAATGATACAGTAAATATTAAAAATATTAGTTCATGAATAAGATAGCGAAACCCATATTCATCACATTGTAGTAAAAAAATAATATTCACCTTTCTCGCTGTCTTTCTCCACTTTTTTCCTATTTTTCGTATTTTCGTTTTTCTCACAATGCTCGATCTTCTACGCCATCCACCGACTCTCCCGTGCCACACCAATCAGCCCCTCTCAACACTTTACCTTCTCTCTACCGTCACCCTTCATCCAAACCCCTCGCCAACATTGCCATCCCTTCTCACTTCAACTTCCTCTCTCGCTAATCCCTCTCCTCTCTCTATAAAATAAGCTTATTCTTCTTCCTAGCCCTTATTATACCCGTTCTTTATTTTCCAACCCTCCCCTTACGTTATCCATCACCCTCACCACCCGACCCTCCTCAGTCACACGCAAACTCATCTCTCCTCCACCTCCTCCACCTTATACGTCGTTTTCCTCCCTTACTATATTTCGCAACTCTCTAGCTACTTTTGACCTATACCTTTTCAGATTGGCCCTTTAACTCTGGCCTCTTGTACATTTCATTCCCTTGTCTTTTTTTATATGCATGATTTTTTAAACAATATGTAGGGGATAGTGACTCAAATAGTAGTAACAGTAGTGAGTAAAGGGATTTTAAGATAAAAGGAGCAAGAATGAAAGGGACGCTAATGATCAAGTATTTGTTTAATAGGGATAGGGGTAAATAACATAGGGTTAAGACGAGGAGTAGAGGGAATAGCTTGTTAGAACAGGAATGAAATGGGGCTCGAGGATAGAGGGGAGAGTGGCAAACATAGACACGGAAGGTAAAATTAGGTGAAAGGAGTTAAGCAAGAAGGGGTTGCAAGATTGGTGAATGGGTAAGAGGGGTCGAAAATAGCCATGGAGATAGAGAAATGTAGAGAAAAGGGGGTTGAGGCTCTTAATCACAAGAGAAGAGTATCTTTAATAGGGAAAGGTGAATAATAACAAATTTATAAGAGAATCAGTAACGAGTATGAAGGATTGAAGAAGGAAAAGGAAGGAAGTAGAGGAGAGAGGACTTGAGGCATATAGGAGGTTGAAAATGGAAGAAGACGAAGAACGGAGGAGAGGCTATATTTAATCAAGACAAAAACAGCAAGGACAAAGAGTAAAGAGGTATACAATGAGGTGTAGGGGGTTGAAAGAGGAGAGATCTGCAAGGAGTTAATATTATTTGTAGAGGAAATGATAACAATTGGCGTAGAAAATTCATATAGAAATACAATAGTGACTTATTTTATCAACATGAATAAGTATTTTTGCTATTGGTCGATAACAACAGATACATTGAATAATGAGCACTGCGCTTCGGTTGAACTTGGAGACCATCCAAGTGAAGCTTCTTCAGTATTCAATTACTTTTCGAAATCGATCAGTGGCACTGCCAATGATGCGTACGAAACACTCGAGCCAACAATTGGTCGTTAGGGCTCCTTGGCCTGTTGTTTCGACAAGCCCTATTCGACTGGCACTTCTAGGCAAACGGAATCTGTGAATCTCGAGAGTGAAATTACAATTCACGACAGCTGTTAACCCGATCGACTGCTGTACAGCGAATCACTGCAGAAACACATTTCGTGTTAGTTAGCGAATCGAATTGGTGCCGATAATTGAAGAGACGTCCGTATGCATGCAGTTCGTAATTGCGGCTTCACTACCATACTCTACTTCACTCACTTGCCGAATACAATATTTTTCTACGAATCCCGAATACAAACATGTTTTCTAGGCCTAGAGCAATAATTTTTGTTTGGTTTCCAGAACAAAGGTTGCTTACTGCTACCAAGCATAATTAAAAACGCTTTTGAGCTCGCTTTTTGAAGAATTTTTTATTTTATTAACTAAGTTACTTTTAATACAGATTAGGAACACTGATTATAGATATCAAATTAATTACCGAAAACAGAATTGAATTGCTAATATTGTGCAAAATTGTGAAATATAAGGACACACAAACTACGAATGAGTGTCACGAATAAAGCATATAGTTTAAAATTGAAAGTACTTGACGTTCTCAAAAACTAAAAGTTCAAGCTTCTCTTTTTATGCTTCACTTTTGTGTTCTAGAACTTAATAAATATTCACGCAGAGGAGCACTTACCTATTATATAATCGTTGGTGCTAAAAGGAGGGTTATTTCCGTCCATTGTTTCCAGCTGGAAATTCCAGCAGGTCTCGGAGCAGAGAAGGGTTATTTCAATTGTCGTGGCGCCTAGTCCGCTCGCAGCAATTACAGCTGAAATTACGCGATGCTTACCGTAACATGAAAATTCTGCATTGCGGCGAAATCCATTATTCTGCTAAACCGACGAACGCTTTTTGCAAAAACGAAGCTTATCGCCCTCGGAGACACTCAGAGTACGCATTGCGTTTACTCTTTGTCAGGTATCTTACTGTTAACTTCAATGAATTCACTATTAGACCACGGAGAGATCTGGAAGAAAATAAATAGAACACTTGTATTTGTAAAACTTAAACTTTTCCATTTTGTCTGAAGAAAAAGCAACCTTTATTGTGAAAGAAGGAAAATATATGGCAGAGTTTAGAATTTCATATTTTTAAGATGGAAATGAAAATGGATCATGTCAATTATAACTAATATGTACCATTCCATAGAAAAAGTATCACTTTGTCGGTTGGGAGTTGAAAATAGGGACATATAGCTGGGTAAATTTTCGAAATTTTAGACCCAGAACGAATCACCTGGATTAAAAAAACTCAGCCAATGAGGCAGGTTTGAAGGTGGTATTTGAAAAACTCGCTTCTAGAGAAAAACGAATCTAAATTTGACGAGTATCACAGGCCCACGTGTTAAGTTTTTTTTTTCAAACATAAAAATGACCAAATTCTGGTCACTTCCAAAACACAAGGATAATATCAATAGATAGAGCATAGATTGAAGTATTATTTCATATGAAAAACTTCAAAACCGATTCTTCAGATCTTTGTTTACAAAAACGCATACATCTCCTAAACTATCCACAATCCACAAAGTGATACCTTTTCTTGTGGAATGACACATATGGATACAGATTCTGATATATGTGTCTTAATGAGGATTTTAGGTAATATATGGGGCAAAATATGACAAGAGTTTCCACCTAAAATTATTGGTGTTTTTTATCGGGTTAAAACTTGGCTGAATTATAGTCCAAGGCGACCTATATTAATTCACCGAACCACTTTTTTAGGTTTTTCACTTTTCCACCTTCACGTTGAGGTAACTCCTTGTAGGATAATCCGATTAAACTTTATGTACTTTTATTAATTAAATTTTATGTACTTTCAGACTATCATACAATTTTTGTTTCATTTTGATTTTTTTTATTGAAAGGCAAAATTAAAATAGATTTTTTGAAAAAACGCCACTTTGAACATTTGTTTTCTGTTTAAAAAAATAGCTTTTTTACACTCTTACAAGTCATGTAGAAGAAAAAGTGGAATGGAAATAATTACTTGGTCAAACTGAGATTTTTACGCTCAAGGAGACCACGTTCAACTTACGTAGCGCCCGGGAACGAATACAATAGTGCCTCTAAGCGTGCATTCAACTATCTTTGGTTGATTGTTTTTGTGTATGTATATTAGATAATTATAACGTGGTACCCTCAAGTGTAAAAATTGCAATTTGAGCAATAAATTATTTCCATCCCACTCTTTCTTCTGCATGACGTTGAAGAGTGGCGTTTTTTAAAAAGAATCTATTTTAATTTTGATTTTCGAAAAAAAAACCTCAAATTTAAAATGAAAAAAAATTATTATAACAGTCTTAAGGCAATGAAAAAGGAGCTTTCTAAAGCACAATAATGAAGGTCCAGTCGGATTATCCTGAAAGATGTTACACTAACGTGAATGTGAAAAAAACCTGAGAAGTGAAAACTTTAGGCCCCTGTACACCGACAACCGGTTGATATATTGCCCTATGGTTGGGTGAATTAATATAGGTCCACTAGGACTATAATTCAACCAAGTTTCAACCTAATAGAAAAAACGATAATTTCAGGTGGGGACACTTGACGTATT
>CAKNWU010091591.1:0-10376 GCA_932072015.1 Andricus quercustozae | reverse complement strand
CTAAGCTCGGTATTGTGCTTTGTTCTCAATCTTCCGCATCGTTTTTCGAGCCTGTATCCGAGATCTTTTGAACCCATCCCTAATTGTAGGATCGAAAACATGTGAAGATCAGATGTAACATCATTGACACACCTTTCAACAGCTTGAATGTGAAATGGTAGGTGGAAGATGTCATCCTTCGACATTTGCAATACATCTTCCAGAAGTAACTGATTGAGCTAATTTACACTGAAGTGCATTGTCAGTGGAGGTTCGGTCACTTTACACTTCTGTCAGTTGATGACGTCAACATAATCTTTAGCTTTAAAATTAAGCTCTGGAACTTCAAACTTCCTCATCTCTTTGGAGCTGGATTTTCTGGCAAATAGAATGCGATTTACAGCTTGTTCTCTCACATTGAGCCTTTTAGCACACAACATAGCGATTATGATATTTTCAGGATGTGCGGCGTATGCATTAGTTTTAATCACTTTATCGATTACTTGTTTGAGATCATCTTCCAAGTATCTACTTAAAATTATGCTTCGGTACAGATAGGTTGAAGCATCCTTCAGTTTCGCGTTACATTTAATGTGGAACCACATAGGAGCGTAGACTTTTATCGTGAATTTGGCGAGAGTCTTCAATTCTTCTGATGGATTTTCTGTGCCAATGTGTTTCCTAAGAATCCTGTTCCCCATTGTCAGCCAACTAGCATTTTACACTTTTCCAGCATCTGGTGATGAGAATCCTGGAAATTCGTCACAATTTCCGGATGAGACAATTTTGCAAATATCGTAAAGATATTTCTGATCTGTACTGATATCATAGGCATCAACTGCGGGCAAGACACAATGAATATTTTAGAACTTCAAGACACTCTAAAAAATTATTTTAACTTTTGTAATATTGACTACTATCATAATTTTTTTGGGGCATAAATGAGCTTAAAGTGACAAAATGCACTTTGCACTATCTCCCGCTCTCATTTTCGGGATAAATATTGCACTTTTCTGGTTGATGCTGTACAGTATGTGTAAAAATGACTTTAGTAGGAAGTATTTTACTAATTTGAATTATTAGACTTATCAAATATAAAAAATATTTGCATAGAAAAAGTGAAAATTAACATTTTTGCACATTTTAGGCTTTATCGTCGATGCGCTCCCGTTAAATACATTTTTTTAAATCTGTAATTTGGCATTAGAGTCACTGGGATCCAGTAGAAACTTTTTGGACCTGAGGCCTTTGAAAAAAAGAAAAAAATTCGGCCAACCCTAATATAAATGATATCATCCAAAAATATAAATCCTCATCAAGAAAGGTAAAATTTCCAGAAAAATATAAAAAAATAAGTATAGTATGTTTTTCTTGCACTCGGTGGTTGTAGGGTAGTCGCTAATTCCTGCGGTTTGAGTGTTAAACTCTGAATTAATTATTGTTTTCTAGCACGAAAAACGCATTAAAAATCCATTTTTCTCGATTTTTACCTTTTCCTTCGTGTATTTGAAATTACTTACTTCTAAAGTTGATACGTGATTATTTGTGAATGCCATAATTACTTACAATTAAATCGTGCTTCCTTTTCTTACTATTTGTCCCAGGTGCACAATTTTCAGTTTTCTCTTCTTCTACCCAGTTTGGGAAAAGGTAATCTACATTTTCTTGTATTACATCAGGATCTATCGGATTTAGGTGATCATTCAATTCACCTATCTCTTTAAGTTTAATACATGTCTTTACAGCAACAGACCGCTTAGCATCATCTATGGATGGCATTAAATCGCCCCAAATAATTCCTTTCAAAGGTGAAATTGTTGGCAATTGAAGCGATACCTGAAACAAAACATAAAATTACATTGCATCAACTTTTTTTAATTCACTGATTTATTTTTTTACCTGCATGTCTACTGAAAATATACGATAGATATATTTTTTTAAGCGTAGCCTGTCTTAAATTTTACTCAAGATTAATTCAAGGCTTAATTGAGTCGTTGGATGCCAAAAGGAGATATGGAATTATTATACTGGAGTAGGGAGGTCCCTTAGCACTTGAGAATGAAGTTTCGAATTTTAGTTATTAAAGTACATATCCACATTGGAAATTTGTTGACGCATCCTTTTCTTGTAATGAAAAAAGTTGAAGCTGTTTTAGTTTTAGAATTATTTACAAAAAACTGCTGTTTTCTGTTATTACAATATTTCACCTTTTTTCAATTTAACTTGCGATGAAATGGGAACTTTTGGATGTTTTTTAATCAAATTCATTTAGAAGTATGCATTGTCATGTTCTGCGACAGATGACGCTAGGGAAGGTTAAAAATGTTTTTTTGAGAAAAAGGTAATCATTTTTTCCGATGCGTTACATATTCATGCACAAACAACTTTGATCGTTTCGGAAGTTGAGCGAATTTTGGGCAAGCAAAAACTGACACTGAGAAAGTTTCTCGGGTAGATTCAAAGAAGTTCTCTAAAAGTTTTAGCTCAATTGCAATGATAGATATGTAACTGTGGAGTGGAACTCTGCCTTAGAGCTTGTCTGAGATTTTTTAATTCGAATACAATAAATAAAATATGGAATATCATGTATTATAATAATTTTTTTCTCTCTGATGAAAATATTTAAATGTTGCCATTTATAGAAACATGAACTTCATAAAAGTCTTGAAAATACAGAATCTATACATGTTTCCTTGCTCATATCCCGGGTGCCTTCGGCCTGATCTCTATTTGCAAACATACTTGCATACATTTTCTGATTTTTTTTTGACCGAAAAGTTTAAAGCGTAACTAAACAAAAGTCTGGTAAAATTAGCCAGTAAATATAATACAATTATTTTTTGAGTGAAAGTTAAATCTTTTGTATTTGATGTGCTTAATTGACTAATCAATATTTAACAATCGAAATCTGTGCTAAATATATCATTTACACTTTAATCTTTTTATTTATCTTCTTGAATTATTTTATTTTTTATTTTTGTTTTAATAATACTGACAATTTAACACTAGCAATTTTGATGTATTTCTACCCATTTCATGTAACAACACTGCCCCTTAGAATAATCCCTGATTTCTCGCATTTTAAATAAAAAGTGTCTGTATCTGGCGGGGCTCTGCAGCAGAGTTCCACCTAGCGCTGTAGTAGTGTCTTACCGGCCGGGCCGCAGCATAAGCAGGAGAAAATCGACCAAGTCGGAAAATTAAAACATCAACAGTTTATGAACTCCTATTACAATTAAGCTGACAATTTTCAGAATACTTCTTTGAACCTTCTAGACCAACTTTCCCACTCATAGTTTTCGCCTGCTTAACATTCACTCGACTCCCGAAACCAACAAAACTTTTTTTTAAATAAACATCTTAAACTTTCGCTAACGTCACTGGTCGCAGACCATTGCAACGCATGCTTCTTATGAATTTTATTTAAAAATATCGGAGAGATCCTACTTCATCGCGAGTTGAAGTGAAAGAAGGCGAATTATTTTAATCAGAGAAAAAACAGTTTTTTGTAAATAATTCGAAAACGAAAACAGCTTAAATTTTTGTTATTAAAAGAAAAAATGCCACATTAAATTTCCAATGCGGATTTGTTCAAAAAATTTTAATTTTAAAATGCATTCTCAAGTGCCCAGGGGCTCCCCCAGTCCAGAAAAATAATTCTATATCTCCTTTTGACATCCGGCGTCTGAATTCAGATTCTTGTGCGAGAGGATATCTGTATAATCTCGTCCTTTCTCATGATCGGTTACATTAATTCATTATTTAACGTACTTTATTAGAATTCTCGGTAAATTTTGCAATACATACACCTGAATAAAGGTTACCTGATATTTCTGCATAAGATTTTCATCTGGGCGTTTATGCAAAATCCACGTGGGTGCCAAACTAATAAATTTGGACTTATACAAATTTGCACAGTATCTGTTTAATAAGCTGATGGCTGACTGTTCAGTTATTAAACATGGAGTCCCATCCGCACTGTGGTGCAGATACGGCTCAATTGTGTAGGTGTAAAGTTCATCCGCAATATTTTTGTCAGTAGGTCGACTTCTTAAATCGGTTTTACCTAGCAAAATCTATTTCAAGTTTTGTAAAAAATAATAAAAAATAATATAAGATTCTGTATAAAAGCTAAGACCCAGTATCGGAGTCAATGGGGTAAATTAATGCTATGCCGTGTGCCATGTCTAAGGGATGGTTGAATTCTTTTAGGTCGCAGGTTTTATTGGTTGACCTTCCATCACCTTCACTTCCTGCACACTTCTTACTCGACGAGTGAACTAAAGCCCTAGGCCATAGCCTTTTTAACCTCTGGCGTAAATATGGAACTGTCTTACAGTACTTCACGCATTGTACATGGTACACTATGTTCATTAAATCATTGCATTTAATTTACCGTTGTTTTCTTCGATACTGGGTGATTTGTGACTAATTATATAAAACGGGAAATCGACAAAAGAAAACGGAGGTTTCCTAAAATGCGTTTTCATAACCACTTGCTGTTTGTTCAACATTTAAAGAGAATTAATTAACTATATCTCACAAAGTATACGCTTTACAAGTATTGAAGAGAACATTTCGATATCTTTTGTCGACTTCTACCATCAGTTGTACCCTTTGTAGGAATGCTTCGGTCTTTTGAAACTGCTTATATCTGGATTCAAATTTGTCGTCATCACTAGACATAATCATGGTGTACTGACTTGTAGAATGGCGCGCTCTGCCTTTACTTTGAACATAAGCTCGAAAATCCAAGGGTAAATCAAATCGTACAATCAATGTGCAAGCCGGGATATCGACTCCTTCGTCTACCACGTCAGTAGCTACAATGCAGTTCGATTTACCGCTTCGAAATCTGCGAATTATTGATGTTAAATATTATTATAGTTTCTCAATATTGAACGTAAATATTAATGTAGCTAAACAATAAAAAATACTTCTGTAGCACTTCCTTGTTCCATCTTGAAATACAAAGGACTTCTTTGGCATTTTTGTATGGATCGTTTGTGTATCCGACCATAAACTCTGCCAATAAGAATTTATATCGCTCATCAGCTTTCTGAAGGCTCTGAAATAAAATATTACGCAAAATAAAAGTATAATAGCATGAAAAATCTAATTCAAATTATTCAGAATTAGCTCACTTTTAAAACGTGGTACAGAACTTTGGCCGTAAAACGACGTTTTACAAATATTATGCAGCAAAACTGCTGGTCCTTGGATTTGTTATCGTTAAAGTCTTTAAGAACCGCAAATAGTTTCAGTACCTTATTCGATGAAAACCTATAAAGTCAAGAACACATAAAAACTTTTTCGTACAAAAAATACAATATAGCTAGTTCGTCAATTAAAGCACACTTTTTAATAGTAAAAAAATACATACTGATAGATTTGTTCCATTTCCGTTAGTCCCTCCATTTCCTTATCAAACAGTTTTCTTATAATCATCATTTTTGTTAAAAGATACTCTAAAACCAATGAAGTTTGCTAAAAAGAAAAATCGGTATTAAAAATAATCACACTAAAGCTATCTGAAATATTCAGACGAAAATAAAAAAAGGTCTCTCATAATGAAACGAAAAACGGTAACGTTTCAGCTGTGATCAAGTCACACGACCGTGATGTAGGTGGTTACAGTATGTGACACTCAATACGACGGTCTAGCGTAAACCACGTATACCCTGAGGACACAGAGCAACCCAAAGACGTCTGCGCTCTGCAATTTCCCCGAAAGTGTCCCGGCATTTAGTTGAAATGCAGGAATGCTCGTCGGGCTACGTAGCAATGAACGCTTGGAACCTCCAAGAGCACCGATGATCAGGACGACTAGTTTAACAGAATATTCTGGGTTAAACCGTGGCAACCCCCTTATAGAATCTTTATACCTCTCTGTACTCGGGGTGTGCATTAGGGTGGGTCGAAAACAGTGAATTTCATGCGAGCAATTTCTAATAGCAACAAATTGTAAGTTCTTGATGACCTAAGTATATTGTTAATTTTTTTTTGTTGAAATCGATTAATACCGTTTACCTCCTCAAGCATGTAAAAAATGGAAAAAATTGAACTTACGCGTAGAATATATAAAAAAAAATTCTGTCACCAATTTTGTTATATATGTAAAACGATATGCCTACAGAATTTATGGCAGTACCTATTTGACATCAAAAATTGAAAATAGATTCAAATTATTTTAAATTTGACTTTGATCTTTTTTTAATTTCGCGCATTAAATTACCTTTAAAAAAGTTTGTATTGTATCGCTGAAAGAAGAGACGGTTACATAAGGGCCATATTTCAATCAAGAGCTGAGATGCCTCACTTCCGAAAAAGGCGGATTTTACTCAAAAATTGTAATTGTTAATAATTAATAAATTCATTGTTTACTCATAATTTATTTTGGAAGTAATTTTTTGCGCGGAATTGAATAAAAATAACATTTAAATTAGAAAAAAAAAATTGTCCTTTTTTTTAATTTTCCAAATTTTGTAAATATTAAGTAACTACTTCCATGAATATTTCAGGTATATAGTTCTACATACAAAAAAATTGGAGACTGTAAGAATTCATTTTTTCATATATTTTAAGCTTAAATTCAATTTTTTCCATTTTCAACACGGTTGAGGATATAAAAGATAATAAAAGATTTAAAAAAAATATTACAGTATATTCAGTTCATAAAGAACTAACGATTTGTTGCTATTAGAAATCGATTGCTCGAAATTGATTTTTTTCGGCCGACCCTAGTGTGCATTACACGCTCTGTAGCCATCATCCGGAAAGTCTTGACTCAAAATGTAGCGACGTTATCCTTAAGTGGAAATGACACCGTCTTGGCACGCCAAAATGAAAATCTCCGTGCCCCACTTCAATCCGGTTGATTCAAGCCAAGCAAAAGTTAGCTCCAGAGACATCGACTGATGCTTTAAATTTCTGTGGAAACACGTGCATCCTCTTGCCGAGATGCTGTTAGCGGAAGTTGTTCTCCTGTACTTTTTTCATCTGGACCTTCGGGAGTGAGTTTTCGAGATGGACAATGTTTGATGCATTTTCTTCACCCTGATATTGAAGTCGAGGCCTAGTACTTCATAAGCCTTCTCTGCTTTGTGCATAAACGCTCCATTGCCTACTTTTTCGTGTTCCCTAACTATTTACAGAAGAAGGGCTCGTCGACTCGATATCGAGGGATCGGAGCTCATCCTTCGTCCATGGAACCACTCAAAATGAATAGGGTAGAAATGCCCACAATTCGGAAGACCAAATCTGTCGGAAAACACGTTTGAAACTACATCGGAGAGCATCCTTAATAGATATTACGTTCTGACTGCGGCTCTCTGGCACGCCCAGGTATTGGTATGTCTCTCCAGCAACAAGGTGTTGTATAGCGCTTCTGTTGATGAGCTCAGTGTCCATGGAAATGCCAGCAAGTCTCCCTCGCGTTTTTTCAAACCTTGGAGCATTTTTCTAACCCAAACTCCATTCCAATCTCGTGAATTTACTTGCCGATAATCCCTAGAGCTAGGTTGAGTTAAACGATACCCTTTCCTTAGCTGCTCGTTCGACTGAAGGACGACCTGATAGAGTGCCACGATTCCCGTATAGCCCCTGGGCAACAACTGCTGTGAAGTTGTGCCGAACACTGACAGCGAAGGGGTTATATACGCGAAACGCCTACTATACCACAACCAGAACAAGCCAGCAGCAGATAAAGAGATACGACGTTAAGACCATCCGCGGGCAGGCATACAGTAGAGAAAAGCGAAGCTTTAAGACTAGGAGAAACATCAAGATTTCTCTCAAGCCCGAAGATTTGGCTCAAGTGGATGAAGCGCTTCGTGGAGATTTTTCCGAAAAGTCTGACCTCTGGACCATCAATTGTAGTGTGTATGATGCAGCGAGAACTTTGATGCAAACAGTAAACCAAAACCAGCGGCTTATCATAAGACCAAAACACGAATTCATAAACTAAGTACAAAGATAGGCTGGGTAAGGCAGTACGCGTCCCGCATTCAGTGTGTGAATTACTACAATAACGGATTACGGATCCTATCTGACGCTAGAAGAAGTCTACAGGCTCTTTATTTTCAGAGATTGAATTTCCTTCACGCTACCCCCCAGTTTGGTTCTACTTTATGTAGAAATAATTTCTGCAAAAGTTGAGCTTAATCGGACTAAGGAAAAGCGTGCCCCTGGACCCTTGAACATAAAAAACCATACAATTGAAGAAAAAACCAATTTTATTTGTTTATTTTGCCAAATTTTAATTATGTAAAAAAGCTTTATACAAAAGTTGTAGATCTATTTAAAACGCACATATTATTATCCATGACCGAGGGATTTAACACTCGTGAAGTCAGGTGTACACTTGGAATGAAATCTCCTGAAGTTTCCTAAAATATCTGAAATCACCTGCAATATCTGAAGTCACTTGAATTCACTTGTAGTCACTTGAATTCATTTGAAGTCACTTGAATTCATTTGAAGTCACTTAAATTCTCTTGAAATCTCCTGAAATCATTTGGGGCCACCCATATACCACGTGGACAGTTGTGGGGGGAGGGGGGAGGCAAAAGTCCAGGATTGTCCACGAGGGAGGCCGAGGGGTCTATCGAAAGTCCACGTGGACTAATGTGGTCCACATTTTTTTTATTTTCATGCATATCGCCCGCAAGTTTGTTCAAATCCACAAAAACATAAATGCCTTTAAAAAACAGGTACTTCCCATAATAAAGCAAAACGTTTTTGTAAATTTTATTCAGAATCGTCAATATTAGGTGTATCGAGTTGACCCTGAAAACATTTCTACAGAATCAGCCATAGAATACGAATAAGAAATTACTTTTTGAATTTCACTCCCATAAGTATGTTTTATAGGGTTTCAAATAAACCCTATAAGTTAAAAATTGGATATTGCGACTTTCTTGCGCCATTATTGTATTCATGTTTCTTTTATTAAACATTGTTTCTAATACATGAAATAATACTTTATACTGATAATTTGATATTTAAATAAATTATTTAAACAATTTATTACTGTTATAGCCAATTTTATCTTAGAGTAGAGTCAGAAAGTCGCGGTTTAATCTGAATTTTTCAACTGATTTTCAACTTTTCAGTTAGAGCGAGGCAATAATTAATTTAATTCAACAGAAATAATTATTTAAACAATTTAATATTTGTGATAATATTCTCTTAGAATAAAGCTAGAAAGTAGCAGTTTTTCCTTAAATTTTCCAATATTTTGGTCCACTTTCAAACTATAGTAAGGTAATATTAAAATGCAGTTAAAAAAAGTAATTATTTAAACAATTTATTATTACTCATTATTTTTAAAAATAATATTCTCTTTGAATAATGTTAGAAAGTTCCGGGTTTTTTCTGACATTTTTCACTTGTTGTCAACTGTTTACTTAGACCGCGGTAATAATGAATGCAATTTAACAAACATAATTGTTTACACAAATCATTATTGTTTTTAACTATCTTCACATATAATAATGCTAGATAGTTGCGGTTTTTTCTGAAATTCTTAACTTTTTGTCCACTTTTTGCTTAGTGAGATAATAAGTAATGCAAGTTAACAAACATAATTGTTTATAAAATAAATTATAGTTTACAACTACCTTCGCTAAGAGTAATGGTAAAAGGTAGGGGTTTTTCTGACATATTCAGCTTTTCTTTGACTTTTTAATTATCAGTGACTACTTCAAGGAGAATTTACATGTATAATATGATCCCTGTAGAAAATTTGAAGAACATTTCATATATCTGTATTATTTCACAAAAATATATTCACAAAAAGAAATATTGTTGAAAATATTATTCTCTCTATTGCTCATTTATTATTTCTTCATAAATAAAAAGCCAAAGCAATATTAAAAATTCAAGAAAAAACCGCAACTTTCTAACAATTATCTAAGAGAAGATACTTAGAAATAATAATAATTTGTTTAAACAATTATTTTCGGAAGTTTAATTAATTTTTACCTCATCCTGAGTGAAAAGTTGACAAAAAGTTATATATTTCAGAAAAAACTGAACTTTCTATCATTATTCAAATAAAGTATTATTAAAAGTAAAAATAAATTTGTTAACCAATTATGTTTGTTAACTTGAATTAATTATTACCTTACTCTAATTATAAAATCCAGAAGAACCATGACTTTCGAACTCTGTTCTAAATGGAAAGTATTATTTCATGTATTAGAAAGAATTTAAATTTAAAAACCCGCAAAAAAATCATAATTAGCGCCAGCAACTCGCAAAATCCAATTTTTCACTTATAGGGGGTTTTGGGACCCTATAAAAGAGACTTATGGTGATGATATTAAAAAACTAATTGTTCATTTGTATTCTGCAGCTAATTGTCAAGAGCAATGTTTAGTTTAAACTCGATTCAT
>CAKNWU010091568.1:0-10472 GCA_932072015.1 Andricus quercustozae | reverse complement strand
GGGGGGGGGGGGGGGTCAAAAAGTGGCCAAAATTGGGCCTCGTGGTTTATCCAAGCCCCCTAATGGTTTAGAGAGTTCTTCTAACGATCCACTTTTTTCTGTGTAAAACAATACAGTGATATTAGATATTTTTCGATATGGATAATTTTTCTCTTATTTTAGTGAAACAAAGATTGATTTTCTTGCAAAAAGAATTTAGGGTACAAAGTTTATAAATTATGTCTATATAGTTTTCGTAAAAATAAAACAATTAAGTTATTTTTTAAATTAACATTGAAAAGAAATCCATTTTTTTATGAATAATTTGTGCAAACTAAGCGAAAATTGAAATAATGTTTGCAGAATAAGCAAAGAATGATTCACAATCAAAAAATAAACGTCCACAAACCTCACTTTTCGGCTCATTAGAGACAAGAATAAATCATGAAAAAGATGGAAAAAGGTAAAAAGTCAACCAAAAACCAACCTCACAATTTTTCCTTTCTCCGTCCTTTTTATACTGCGAGGGGACCAACATTTTTCAAAGTCAATTTAGACCTCCTCATCAGATATTATTTTTAGGTAATAACTAAAGATATGAACAATTAATAAACTTGTAAAGAAAACATTTGAAACAGAATTAATACAAAATTTTATTAAGTTTAATGTTATCAAATATATTTATGAAGAAATAGATTGTTTAATAAAGAAGAAAACTTTCTGTTATCTACTCAAAGAAAATCACTATAACCAGTTAATTACTCTATCCCATACTTTATTATATCTTGAGAGGTCCCTTTTTAAATTAACCCATTACCCCAATTTCTGTCTATTTAAATAAAATCCATTTTCCTCACAAGAAACAAGAAATTTCACCAATTTAAAAATATACAATCCTCTTTTATTTAAAATAAAAAGGTGAACTCCCTGTATTTGCTTTCGTTTGATAAATCCAAAATGTACGTTTTAGTTTTTCTCATCTGCACACTTAGGAAACCACTATTTTAAAACTTGTAAAAAATGTTTAAATCGCAAAGTAAGAATTGCAAAATATGGTTCACAAATTTATTATAATAATTATTAAAAAGAACACTTTGAAAACTTAAATTTCACTTTTATTTTGTAAAACTTGAAAAATCAAGCAGAAACTGAATATTAACGATGCGTCATGTACAAAGGCGCGTTATATACTAACGTTGAGTTTAGACAGAAAAACTCTTAGAATTTGTATAGTAAGTGAAGCACTCCTAATAGACTCCATTTACAAAATATCACAGACAAATTTGTAAGTCGTTCAAACTCCAATATTAAATTCTCGCAGAGAGTCAAGGAAGGATTCATAGACTGTCAAGCTAGCCGTTTATGCTAATAAAAAAAACCTTTTTTATAATATTATTATCTTTATAACTTATATATTTATTTAAACATAATGTAACACACGCAATTAATACTTATACTAATCGCACGCTTTTTACGCTCAGAGAAATCGGACGCACACTCCGGGGATTAGAACTATCTATACTCTAGCCTAACGCAACTCGTTCCTAACCGCTCCAGCCGCTCGGCTAATCATTCCGGTTGAAAATACGTTAAAAAATCTTGGCGTTGTTCTACAGCTGAAAAGGCTGCTTAAAAATAATCTGGGTAAGGGCTGCGAATTAGATAACTTGCTGCCAGGCTGACTTTGCATAACAAATTAATTATATTGTTTAAACAATTTTTGTTTGAATAATTAAAATATATAATTTTTTACGAAAAATTATTTTTTGAACAAGGGATGATTTTGCGTAAAAAATATGTTTTTTATTTATTTAAACTAAAGTTTTTAAAATAAGGTTTTCAAATTTGTGAGATATAACATAAAAACTAATTGCACCGATCGATTCTATGGAAAAAAATATAAAATCCATGTAATGGAAATTTTTTTTCAGACAATTTCATAAGTCGTATAAATAAATAATCACATTGTGGTACGACACATGATGAAACTGTTTAAAAATTAAATTGTGTTATTTTAATTTTTAAGTTAAAGAATTGGATTCTAGATTGAAGAAATTAATGACAAATCAACAAAAAATCAAACTATAAACAATTTATTTTAATAAAACTGATGTATTTACCAAATTATATCAATAAATTATTGATGAACAAAATTTTAAACCTGGACAAAAACTTTTTATAGAATGTTATTAAAAATATGGTTATTTTAAATGAAATTTTTGATGGGAAATAGGAAGTTTAACAGCAATCCACGAAAAGTATTTAAGATTCTATATCAGAATAATAAATTTTGGTAAATAAATAAGGAAATTATTTTCGTAATATCTCGGGGACCTGTCAGTGCTTCACGAAGTATTAGTTTTGACCCGATTGACTTCTAAACAACTTTTTATTTATTTATTAAAATTATAAATGTGAAGATGGCTTTTATGTAAATGTATTTGGAATAAAACGAAACACATTTTATTCTATTACGAGACACATTCTTATATTTTATTTCAATATTTTTATAAATATGTTATATGTTATATTATATCGCGAACATTGAGAACGACGTAGGAATAATACTTAGTAACACTACAAATTGTGAAGCCTATAAATCTTCGTTTAGGAAACAATCGTGCAACATTTTCGAAGGAATTTGATATCTAGCAGAATAAGGTAGCAAGTGCATAACATTTTTCACCTCATCTAAATCTTCGAGATTTAAATCCTTTATGCGACTAGTTGCCAAAATAAATGATTTATTTTAAATTTAAAGGAACGCATACCTTATTTATCATAATTAATAATTAATTTTAAATCATTCTTAACATCTTTATGCGTTTAACAATTACTTCTTGTTGTAAACAATTTATTTGCACATTTAATAATTTTAACTAAGCAAGCTAATTGTAACCAATCTGGTTGCCGACTCAACGCATGGTCAGTGCGAAAAGATCCGAGTTGCGGGAGGACTGAGCCTCAGTTTAGTGTCCACTACATTATTCATACCAATGTGAATTTATCGCTAAGCGCGCCTCTGCAAATTCTCCCAGACAGTCATGGAGTGTTTCCCTGACTCCTATTCGAGTTCTCCGTTTCTGAATCACGCACTTATTCAATTCAAGTCTTCGAAAATATGAAGGTTTTTGTTATAACCATTTCATGACTTTATACATTTTTTTGGTAATCTTTCTGATACAAATTCCAAGACTGTTGTTCCTTGACTGTGCTTGAAAACTTCCAATACTTTTTTTAATTTTTCCATAAAACACCCTTTATAGAAAGTATACGAGACTTTATAAAAATGATGGCACGCCCAAAGGTCCAGCACTAGTCTATGAAATTTTCCAAGACTTATTTCGTCCTTGTACGTGTACAGAAATGTCGGTACGAATACCTGTATTTTTTCTGTACGAATTTGAGGACGAAGGGGCTCTATGCACCGAAATTTTGGTACGTATACGAATAGCTGGATATTTTCGGTACTTGTAGTAGATTTTAGACACTTTGAATTTTTAAAGCTTCATTTTCAATCTGCCACATTTTAGTTGCCCCGAATTTAAACTTTCTGAGTTAAAAAAATTGTGAACCTCTGTTTGAAAGCCTTACACCAAAAATATTTTGCTCTATTTGTCAATACGAAATTCATTAATATATTTAGTTTTGCAATGCTTATTACTCTTTTAATTTTCTGTCTGTCGTTCATAGGGTGCATTACTTTCGTATCTTTTTGTCTATTCTCCATGGCACTAGTTCTAAGGCATGACATTGTTTGCGATTTCTAAAACCATTTTTTTCGGCCCACCCTGATATACATCTATAAACGTTCTCCTAAAGCTGCGCCAGGGTTAAGCTTGCAGTCTCTTTAATCGTTTCTCCCTTGAGTAAGTTTTCAATTCAAAAATCGAAATTACATAAGGTAGAAATGATTAAATAGTAATACTTTTGCCTTTAAGATTTTTTAATTCGTAAATCGTTGGTGAAATTTTCTTTTTAATAATGAAAGGACCTTCATACTGGTCGTATAACTTACCTACCTTTGCATCAGCTTTGCTAGACAGTTTGGTTACCTTTTTTAGAACCCTATCACCTATTCTAAATTCTACCGGTCTTCTTCTTAAATTGTAATTGCTAGCTTGTCTATTATTTTACTGGTCTAAATTTTTCTGAGCTTCCTCTTTAATAATTTGTAGCTTCCTCAATCTATCCGTCTACTTATCCTCGCTTTGGAGCTCGATTTCGCTATAGTTTTCTATATTTTTTCTGATCGACTGAGTTGGTTCTAGTTCATGACCTAAATTTAGAAATTCCGAGGTGAATTGGGTAGACGAATTTTTGCTAGTTTTTATTGCAAACTGCAAATCTTCTATATGTTACTCCCAGGTGGAATGATCGTTATCTAGATAGGTTTTAATAATTTGCTTAATTATCATATTGTAACGTTCGGTTGGGTTGGCTTGGGGGTAATATTTTGGTGTTTTGGTATATCTGATACCGAATCTTTCGGTTAAACCTCTTCAAGTGTTGTTGACAAATTCCGTGCCATTCTCAATGTGGAGGATCCGCGCGCACGGTGTTCCCCAACGCGAAATTACACGCTTATGAAATTCCGACTCTATTGTGATTCCGCTAGCTTTTCTTATCGGGATTATATCTACCCATTTTGTAAAAGATCCATAAAAACTAATAAATATTGATTCTTTCTCTTTTTTTAAATCGGTAATGGGCCCATGATATCTGCAGCAATCATGGTCCATGGTTCATTGACGATTCTTTTGCCCGTTAGCCCTAATTTCGGTTGGTTACTCGGTTTGGTTCTTTGACATGTTTTACAATTTTTTACGCATTTGATTATCTCCGAATAGACCCCTGGCCAGAAGTAGTACTCGGAAATTTTCGCGTGTGTTATTTCGGAACCTAACTGTCCTGCTTGTATGTTATCGTGGTTTTCTTTTAGCACTTGGTTTCGTAATCTCTTAGGTACGACGAGTTTTCCATGGGATAGAGTCTGGTGACACAGTAGATTTTAGTGGTTCGGTTCTGTAAAAATAGAGTTGCGAATCTCGGTTTCGTCATTTTTCGTGTTCTTCCCGTCTTTTTGTAATTTGTCCGATTTTAGTAGATTACCAGTGGTCCGTTTTTCCGACATTGTTCGCCTTTGGCTTTTCTATACTACATGTTAACGCAAACGCTATATTTTGTTCTGATTATCTTGATCTCGATAGAGCATCCGGGACCAAATTTGAGCTTCCTTTTCGATATATGACTTCGCAGTCATATTCGAGTAGTTCTAATGCCCATCTGGCTAGTCGGCCAGTTGAGTTTTTTAGGTTGTGGAGCCAATTTAACGTTAAGTGGTCCGTGATTACTTTAAAGCAGGGCTCGCCAGAAGTCAGCCTTTGACTGAAAAGACTGACAGTGTCAGTAACGAAGACTAGGTCAACTAGACCCCAATAAATTATCCTCCAAGTTTTCCTTCGACTTGGGTTTTTTTTTAGGGTTCAAATACGAAAAATTCGGACGCCCCGCTGTGAATTAAAGAAAAACTTTCTCTCAGCCTCACACTTATCGTGTCAGTCTGCGCCTGCTGAAGGTGGCGAGCCCTGCTTTAAAGCTATAGTCTTCCAAATATGGCCTACATTTTTGTATGGCCCAAACTACCGCTAAGCATTCTTTTTCAGATCCCGAGTAACGCGATTCCGCGCCGTTTAGGCCTCTACTCGCGTAACCGATTACGTAATTTACGCCTTTGATCGTTTGAGTAAGTACGACTCCTAATCCCGTATTACTTGCGTCGGTTTCGAGTAGGAAAGGTTGAATAAAATCTGGGCATGTCAAAATTGGGGCTGATGTTAGTAGGTCTTTAATTTTCTGGGAGGCCTCATCTTGTTCTAATGCCCAATCCCATGGTTTGTCTTTTTTAAGTAATCTGTTCATCGGTTCTATTGTTTCGGCAAAGAGTGGGATACATTTTCTGTACCAAATTTCCATCCCTATTATGCGTTGTAATTGTTTAATATTTGAGGCTTAGTGAATTCTAGAATTGGTTGCATTTTTTCATAGTCTGTTAAGAGTCCTTTGTCGTTAACTTTAAAACCTAAGTATTTAATTTCTGAGCAGCCGAACTCGCATTTTTCCGGGCTGATTGTTAAATTTGCGTTATTTATTTTATCTAATACAATGTTTAAATATTTTAAATGGTCGTCAAAATTTTGAGATACTATAACAATGTCATCCAAATAACAGCAAACGTTTGGCTTTAAATCTGGAGTAATTATTTTATCCATCAGTCTCTGGAAAGTGGCTGGAGCATTGGTTAGACCAAATGGCATTATTTTAAATTGTTACATGCCTTGTCCAGGGAGTGTGAACGCTGTTATCGGTTTTGAGCTTTCTTCTAAGCGTATTTGTAAGTAAGCTTGTTTTAAATCAATTTTCGAAATAATTTTTGCTGATCTTAAAGTTTCTCATATTTCTGTCATTAGTAGGATTGGGCGAGAAGTCCTTTTTTCTAATACTATTGACTTTTCCAAAGTCTAGACAAAATCTATAATCTTTCCCCGGTTTTTTGATCATCACTATAGGGTTCGACCAATCGCAAAAAGAGGGTTCTATTATATCCTGTTCTAATAATTTATCAACTGTTTGATAAATTATTTCTTTGATTTTAGGGCTCATGTGGTAGTATTTTTAGTTTGTTTTCTAGAAGTTTTTGTAATTGGGATTGTTGGCTTTGGTTAAGCTCAACAATGTCTTCGCAAATTTCTGGCAAACAATTGTTTTGTTCGTCAATTTTTCCTTAACTATCCATAATATTATTTTATTTAATCGCTTTATTTTGAAAGTAAATCCATTGATTTCTCTTATCGCTTTCTGATATCTCGTTGGCTTTTTGAGATTCAGTTTTTCATTTTTTCGATTGTTAACTTTATTATTTTTCCAAAGATTACAATCGCTATCTTTGTATCTGATCTGGTATTTACTATTGTAATACATTTTTCTTGGATTATTTTTTATACTCTTTTTCCTACTTCTAGGTTCACCTAAATTAAATGAGTCTTCTATGCTTGAGTCGTCGCCAGTGTCGGGGGGTAGGGATGTTCTCTAGTGGTTGGAATTGGTTACTCGTGGGGATGCTTATTCTCTTTTATTGTTGTTTCAGGTTTATTTTTAGTTTTATTTTCCGTTTTTGTGAGGGGTATCGACTGTGGGTTTGCTTCCATAGGTTAGCGGATGGGTGGACTTCCTGGTAGCCACCAAGTTTCTGAGTCGTAATCTAGGGTAATCCGTAGGGCTTTCAGCATATCCGTACCTAAAATGCGTACGGATTTTAATTTTGGGACTAGCATGAACATTATGTGTTTTACTTTCTTTTCTATTAAGATTGGGATTACTGCTTGTCCAATTATGTCGACGGCTTCTCCGTTCGCTACCGTTAATTTGCGCGAAACTGGGTTTCAAATTTAATAGTTGGAATTTTCGAGAAGTCAGGCGTTTCGGTACTAGGTTGGATTATTTTTGGTTCTAATACCCGCTCCTCCAGTTTCCCTGGTTATCTGAGTTAGGACTTGTATTTTCTTGTGAGTCCTTGTTATTTTTAGTTGATTTTTTATTTTTATTACCGTAGTTCAATTTTTGAAAATTTTGTTTACTATTACTATCTTCTGAGTAATTTTCAGTTTTTTCTGTGGGGAATTCAATCATTGGGTTGCTTTGACCTTGATTTGAGCCCAATGACATTTGATTAAACACTAGTAACATTTTTTTATACGGCTTGAATGGATATTTGCGTCTACTGTTTGTGAATCTAGGTTGATAATTTGATTGGAAACCAGGTGAGAATGTAGGTCTGAAGTTAAGTCTGAAATTTTGTTGATATTGCTTAGAAAAAGGCTGGAATGGAGATCCTAATGGTGAAAATGGTAATCGATTTTTATATTGTTTTCTGCCCTGGTAATTTTATTTTTGATAACCGCTTTTGTTATTATTTTCCTTTTTATCATCTTTATTAATTTCTATATTGTTTTTATCCCCGTTACCGTTATTACGCTTATGTTCAATTTTTTCTTCGATTTTAGGTTCTGTGATTTCTAAAACGTGCCCTCGAATTTTTTATTCGGCTAGCTCAGTTTCCCATTCTTTACCTAAGTCCTTTAATTGTTCAGAAGTTTCAAAATCGTTCCTTTTGGTGTACATTTTTTATTCGATGCGATGGTTTTCGTAAGTTCTACGCAATTCCCATTCTAAGTTTTTTCTTGGGTAGAGTTTAGTAAAGAGTTTTCTGATTTCTGTTAAGTAAGAGTAGATGTCTTGGTTTCTTTTTTGGTTACAGAATTTTATTTTTCGTTTTATTTCTTCCGAAAACCTTTGGTCGATTACGTGTTTTTAAAATCTACGGTGAAATCCGATCGACATCTCCACGAATTCTTATTTATTTCGCACCAATCTTTTGTATCTTCAATCAATAGTGCGTCTAAATATTCTAAAATAGCGCGGTCATTAATTCTTTATGCCCTTTTAAATCTTTTTAATTCTTTGAGAAAATATGCGGGACTATCGTCCTTATTATTTCGGAATTTGATTGGCCAATTACTCATGATTTTGAAAGGCGTTAGTATCATACCGAAAGAAAACTACGTAGCTGAAATTGTTGCATTATTTAATTGATTGTCGGATCGGTAATCTGTGTCTGGGTTATTTATGTGAATTCTAGAACGTCTATTTAACCGGTTAGTTGTGGTCCAGAGTCTAAGTGTTCTGTTTTGATTTGATTTGTTTCCGTCCTCTAAGGGTTCGCTGTCATCGGAGTTTGTAATTTTAAATTGTTCTTTCTCAATCTACTACGGTTTTCAATATTATTGTATGAAGGTTGATTATGTTCCTGTAAATTTTCTATTAAATTGAACTGTACTGAATGTTTAATGAGAGATGCGCTTTTATTTTTCCTGTGATATGGTTCTATTGGTTTCTTCATGGAGAATAGACATTAGGAGACCAAAGTAGTGTAACCGAAAATGAGCACATTTTTTTCGTATGAAAATAGTTACAATACTTCTCGTTCCCACGTATGGCGCTGGTGTGGCACGCGTATGCCTATGTTCACATCTATTGACATTTTGCAATATTTATATATGTGATATGTGAATGACATATAGATAAATTGTCACTTAAATAAAAAGATTGAAATAATATTATTCATCGCGAAACATCTTTTTTAAAGTGGGTATAATTGTAGTCATCCTGCAATGGACGAGGTAGTTACTTTTGAATTATTGCGCTAATGAATTACTATAACCCTCGCAGGTATAAAGATTTGAATTGAGAATAATTAACATTTTTAGATTTTAACGTAAAAGTCAGAATTATTGTATTTTATAAATATGGGATTTTTCACCAGTTTAAAATTCACTAAAGGTTTCCTTTGGAATTTAGTTTCATTGTATTCATAACCGGGTTTGTATTTTTGTTTGTACCTTGAGGTTAAAACAGGTTATATTTACACGGACCATAACGGTAGCCATCGATACGCGTAACACACTAGCGCTGCACTCGAGAGGATCTAGCATTTCGATGCGTTATTGTTTGTACATCCGACAGAAAAATGCTCGTTTTTGGTGAAGTCAATGTACAGGACTTTGGGCTCCTTATGTCTGTTCTCCATGGGTTTCTTTCTGTATTCAAAAGAGCTATTAGCGGGTGGGTCGAGTTTTAACCTTAACTTTTTTGTCCTCTCTTCCTTTTCTTTGACAAATCTTCCCCTCCGCTTATTCATAAATTCGTTGTATTCCGCGGTTTCTAAAAGTTCATCCGATTCTAGTATGGACTGAGTGTTATTTTCCAGGAATGAATCGCGTTGGAAACTTTCATTATTGGATTGTCCCGAAATATTTATTGGGCCTGAAGCGCCTATTGCGGGTAAATTTTCGTTGTCCCAATAGAAGGTATTATTTTCTAAGTCGAAGGTTCTCTTAGGTTTAGTACTTTGAGTTGATCTGTCTTGGTTTGTCCGATTGTCTATACTAGTAGGGGGTTCTGTGTTTTTTCGCGTGAACTTCCTACCGCGACCTATTGACCTGTTAATTGTTTTTGGGATCGCTCCCCTACTTTGGTGTGTATCGTTAATCAAATTAATGATTTGATTTGAAAGTGCAGCGGCACCTTCCAAATCTAGATTATTGTGGTCCCTTTCCATGGCTGTAGTGTTCTGTATTATATTTTTTATTTGGCCCGATCTGAGTTTCATTTATTTCCAGTTGAGTCTAAATTCTTATTGATGGGACACCCTGTATGTATTTGTCCGATCTGGTTTTTCAATTTAAAATTCCCATTTCATTCGAAAATTTTAATTAGAATTTTATTCTGATAACTAATTGGTACAATTCAGAAATTATTCCCCATATGTGACCCCATATTTGACTTACTCTTTCATTACCAATAAGCATACATTTTTTAAGTAAATTACTTTTCTTGTTATTAAGGGGGGAGTATAGTTAATTCGAGCAAAAAAA
>CAKNWU010091566.1:0-10714 GCA_932072015.1 Andricus quercustozae | reverse complement strand
CACCAAGTTACAGTTGTCGATGCTTTGACCTTTAATTTTAAAAGGTCTGTGCACAAATGTGGGGGTAATACAAAGAACAAGCGCGTAGCGCGAAGCGCGAAAACCAACAGTTGCGCGCCCTAGGCGCGCTCAAACCTGCGAGCCGCGCGCGCAACGCGCTATGAGAATGTGCCCGCCCAGCGGGCAGATTTTTTTTTGGTGCTTTGCACAGAAAAAATTAAATTTCATTTTGAACAAAGAAACGGCGTCAAATTTTACTGAAACAAAATTGAACCATAAGTTGTTCATATTGAGCAATATGAACATTTAAAGCAATTCTGTTTGAACTTGTAAACAAAATTGTTTAAAGTTTTTTTTATTACTGATTTGATTCATAGCTAGTACTTTTATGGGACCTTATTTGGGATCTCATTGTGATATCATCATTAGGACTTCTTTTTACTCGGAAAAGCTTTATCTTTAAATGTTTCAATTGCGAAAGCTCTGCAGTTTCAAGTTGTTTAATGTAATTAAAGAATGTGTCTAGTCGTCTAGTCACACTTCGTTAATTTAATTAATTTTAGTTTGAAAAGGTTGTCTGATGATTTATAGTCTAGCTTGAATGTTACAGTATTCCAAATTTGAAGTGCCCCATTTTCAAAACATTAGATTTTAACCTTTGTTTAACACACGGGGGTGTAAAACACCCCACGACCATTTTTCCTTGTTTTAATAATTATTTAATTAATATTTAATTTTAACTTTTGCGTATATTACCTACATAATCCTTTAAAGTAAGCTCTTGAGATGATCTGATAAAATTTGCAAGTAAAAATATTTAATAGATATTTTGTAAACGATTTTTGTCGCTATGGTGTAGATTATTTGCCTTCAGATATAAAAGTTTAAATTCAAATTAGTGCAGTTAAACAACTTTAATATTGTGTAGAGCATTGCTTTTTTCACTTGATGCAATACTCAGGGTGGACACTTGACCAGGAAACCGGAAAATGACCAGAAATTTTTTGGGACCGGTAAAAACCGGGAAGTGACAGTAAATTTATTTTTTGACAGGGAATTTTACAAATTTGTAGAAAAAAAGTCTAGCCAATCACTTGAAATATCACACATTTGAGGCGCTTCGGGGAAAAACGTTAGAAGTCCTATGTTTTAACATAGGACTTATCACGTTTTTCCTCTGAGCGGTTCATTTCATATCACATGATGATATAATGCAATTTAAAATAATCTTTCTAAATTTTAATCGTTTAGTTTGTTTTTTTTCTAGCTTAAAATTGCTTAAAATGATATAATTTTGAAAAAATGTTAATTTATTGATCCATTCTTCCGTTTAGAGTATTGAAAATGATAACGTGGATTTATATTTTTTTCTAAACTGAATCTGAATCTTTAAACGGTCTAATTTATAAAAGTTAAAGATGTAAAATTGTTCAGTTTAACTGCATAAAATTTAAAATTGTTTAATTGAAAAGTGTTAATATCTTCCATTTTATACGTGTAAATTATTGAATATTTCCAACAAGTTTTGAATTAAAAAATGTTTAAACTTCAATTTCAAAAGTTTAAAAGTCAAGAGTTCCACTTTGATTGCTTTATTTTGCAGCTCAGTTTTTAATACTTCAAGTGAACAAATTTTTAGTTTTCAAAGTTCGAATTTTCTGACTTCATTGACCGTGACAAATTTTTGCAAGCCGAGAAAAAAAAGCGTAAAATGACGGGGAATTTTTTGTTTGATTAAAACGGACACCTTGAATATTAAGTTGATGAGAATTTTTTTTCCTAATTAATTCGAGTGAAAGGAATCTGTCCAATTTTGTTTGTGGAAGTTGTATCTTCATTAAGTGAGATAATCGAATAACATATTTAGGGAATTTAGGGGTCGCCAAATCCTGTCCATCGTAAATAACGAATCCGCACGTGAAAGAGACGTGACATGAGTGGAGATTCCTCGGTAAGGTCACCATAACGAACGCCCTATCAGCGGGTCGAGATCAAATTATAAAGTCGGATATGTACACATACATGCATACGTGTACTGAGTATTACTCTGTAACTGTAACTGTAACAGGTTCGCCCTGCTCCCCTAAGTGACATGTGCGTGTCTCAGCGATGATGGATTCGTTCTTGCTTTCTCGTGTTTTTAGCACCCCCGCTTTACAAGGGTCTTTATAGGGCAGCAATGACGCGAGACAACTCTATTCTCTGGGGACGATTTCACTCCTCAAAAAATCTCATATCCCAAACCCTCAAAAATAGCATTTTACCCAATTTCTTCGAAAATTCGTCAAAATTATTCCAATTTTAATATCTTGTGATGCTGATTGGTTAGGGTGGTTAAAAAAAAATACAAAGTTCGAATTTCGTGTTGGGGAAAGGCTCATTTTGTGAGGTTCCCAAAAATAATGAATACGTTTTTTTTTCGAACGGACAATCCCCAGTCCCTCTATTTCCCCATAGGAATAACATGGGGAAACTCCCCATTTCCACAAATATGAGATTGGAAGGCCTAATTTTTGATAAAACGAGTGCAAATTACATATGTATTGATTTTTTATTTTTACTCCCACACACCCACACCTTCCTAGCATGCCCCAAAAATAAATCTTTTAACGAGTATCAAGTATTTTGTTGTATATTGGTCGTAAATATTACTTTTGTATAGTTCTTTTTCACATATAATTTTTAATAGTCAAATCAAAATGTTTAATAACACTACCACAAAATGTTTCAGTATATTTATATTAGTCGTTATCTCATTCGTTCCTCTAGATTATTTGTCTCTCATAACTCTATTGTACCCACACTGAAGTCGGAAAAATACGTCATATTTATTACATTATGAGTAAAATTCAGAGAGATCAAAATTTATTATTACGCAATGAAAAGATTAGTATTTATTAAAAGACATGGCAACATTTTATGTTTCGATCAAAAAGGAAACGGTAGGTACATCAATGTAAGATTAGTGCATATTTTATCATTATTAAAAATAATAAGAAAATTGTAAAGGAATGCAAAATGATGAATTTTAAATTCACTATAAAATCGTAGTAGAACACAAATCATTTATTAGCCACGAACAGAATAATCAAATTATCACTAGTGCAATCATCAATGTCATCAACAAGCACCACGAATCCATTCGATGTCGGATACTCCTCGATACATGCTCAACATCAAATTTTATGACTGAAAATCTCTCCAAAAAACTTGGGCTTCCAAAGCCTAAATGTGCTATTTCAATGAGCGCCTTAAATCAAATGTCCACATCTACCAAACACATTATAACAGCATCAAATCATGAAACGGTGAACAAGGAATAGTCAGAAGCACCAATACGCTTTGATACCAAAGCTAAACAACAAAACAAAAACCCCATTTCTGTGATTAATGGGTGAGCAATTGGCAATGATGCGAACTTTTTTATTTTTTACGCGTCCCAGTTTCCACTGCATTGGTGGGATATTGTCTTCCTTAAGTAAAACAATAGATCCTATCTGAATGTCATGAGTACCCGTTGTGCATTTTTTTCTGATGCTCAACTCGTTTAAGTTTTCTTTATGTCCGCGTTCCCAAAAGTCTTGCTTTACTTTTTGGATGAGATGCCATCTCGACAACCAACTTGGCCTTTCATTGCTGAGATCTTGTTCTGGTGGTGCTGTTAGTCCCAATCAGAAAATGTCCTGGTCTCGTTAGGATCTTCTGCTATCGGAATGAGTGGCTTTGAATTAAGGAGGGCTTCGACTTAATAATTAAAGTATTCAGTTCTTCGAATGTTATTAGTCCGTTGCCTACAACTTGGAAGAGCTGCACAGAAAAACGAAGTGTGAATTTAACTCTAATTTCAGGGTCCCGAGTAAAAATGCTTCGACTTGAGTTCGACTTGGTGATGTCTTGAGTTCGTCTCCAAGACATCGATGTCTGGCTGCGTCTCAAAACTGAGACGAGACATAACATAATGTCTTACTTTTATGGTCTTGGCATGGTGATTTCAAGTCGGCGTAAACTTGTCTTAAGACGACCATTTTTGGAAATTTTCTATAAGGATCTCCTAAGCCGTTAGAAATACGTAAAAACGAACAACATTTTCGGTATCGTCGTCAAACAAGTATAATACAAATAAAAACTTGCTTAATCATTAATAACTCACTATTATGTTAACTCATTACGGTTTACTAAATCATATACTTCACACTGTTCTCCTACACCCCTCTTTCCCCATTTTGGAAGAATGCCTCTTTCTTCCATGTTTTCAAGCAAATTTCTCTTTTTCTCGTTTTCCCGCTTAAATTCGAACTAAAATAATAGAACCGAATAAGAGATCTAAAATTATATTTTTGGTTCAGAATTCATTTCTTTTGGTCGAAAATTGCACTATTTTGTTGAACTTTTAGGGTACAAAATTGTTCCTTTTGGATTTAAAATTGATCTTTCGCTGGAAAAATCTTTTTCTTTTTTGTTGAAAGTGTATTCTTTTTAATTTAAAAGTCTACTATTATGTTTTTGTGTCCGAACTCATATCTTTTATTTAAAAATCCTACTATTTGATTGAAAATTAATTCTTTTTGTTTAAAAAGTATACAATTATATCTTAGGTAGATTACAAATGTAACTATTTGGTTAAAAATGCAAATTTTTTCTTCAAAATTCGTATTTTTGCTTGAAAGTTGAACTATTTGGTTGAAAATGACTTTTTTTGTAAAAAATTCGACCATTTGGTTGAAAATTCGTCTTTTTTTGTTGAAAGTAACCTTTTTTGTTGAAAATTCATCTATTTGGGTTTAAAAGTCAAATTTTTTCTAAAACATTTTACTCTTTTCTGGAAAACTAAACTATTTTGTTGAAAATTCATCGTTTTTGGTTAAAAATTTCACTGTTTTGTTGTTAATGCAATATATTTTGACTTTTAACATTATGAATGTAGTACCTACATTAATTTCATTTAAAAGAATTTATTCCCCTTATTATTCCACTATTTTATTAAAATGTCACCCTATTTCCCCTTTTTGAGAGCATTTTGGTCTGTGAAGTTTGAAATAACTTTTACAATATTTTATGTGATATATTATACCTTGAATTTCTAAAATGTTTAATTATTTTTGAATTTTGTATAATAAATAATTAGTATTGAATAATTATTACTATAAACGCTTAAAAGTCAACCATGAAAAGCGTAATTTTTGACCGGGAATACCGAGAAATAGCCTGGAATTTTTTTTAAGTTTGACTGGCCACCCTGTTCAGAGACTCGCTCATTGTTATCCATATTTTTGGTATAAAAAAATTCAGTTTGCTTGTTTTTCAATGTATAGGCTCAATTTTCTTTTTGCGTAAACAACAAAAAATGTCTGTTCAATGAATCATTGCTATGGTACTTTGCAACATGACAACTACTTTAATATAACTTTTTTGGAATGTTTCACTTCCCCCATTCAAATATTTGATTCTTACGATAAAAAGGAGCTGGCAAACAAGATTCACATCAATTTCCTTCTTTTACGACCCCTTTCTTCGTTTGGATTGTTCGCTTGGAATATATTTGGAAAACACCATTGATAGTGACGGGTATAAGGGAGAGACGAGAGACCCCTAACACTGAATACTTTTCAGTCAGTCACTCAGTTAGTTAGCCTCGCTCCGACACTCGAAATACCAGGGTCATTTGGCATGCATCCGAAATCTTCTGGAGCGCTGAGCATTCACCATAAATATGTAAATTTGCCTCGAGGTGACGGGTACTCGCGGCAGTTTTGAGTAGTAGAAGAGTATATTGTACAGGGTGCTTTTTCGACGCGGTAGAGGGTGCGCGATTATCCAGTTGCCTCTGGTGGAAGCTTTTTCATCACTGGTACTACTTGTTCACCCAAATGCTTTTATAATATTCACCCCGCTGAGCTGATCTTTCAGCGATACGCCATAGGACGGGCTACCTACATGTAATATTGGCGATCGTGGGGACGAGTGGCGATTTTACGCTACTTGGTCACGAAATTTCACACTTCTGATCCTGACCACGACCTCCTTAATCCTATGCAAATAAGGCCCAGCAACTATTGTGCACTTTTTTTGCTTTTATTTATTTAATTATTTATCAAAAAAAAGTTCATTTAATTTTCTTATGGTATCAAACACGATGCGAAAGTTCCACCTATTTAAATGTTATGTTCCATAAGAGAAACAATGATATATTTATAGTGTGCTTTCGCGGAATTTCAAGGTTTTCAAGAGATATCAAGAGAATTGAGAAGATTTCAAGGGATTTTAAAGGATTACGCCGGATTTCTAAATACTTTAAAGAAGAATTAAAATATTTCAAAGAACTGTGTTGGATTAAAAAAGATTTCAAGGGATTTTGAGATATTTCACTGAATTTCAAAGATTGCTAGGGATTTCAAAATAATTTGAAAGATTTAAAAAGTTTCAACCGGATTTAAATATATATTAAAAATTTTCACGGGGGTACAGATATTTCAAATGATTTTAAGGGATTTCAAAATAAGTTGAAGGATTTCAAGCAACAACGCAAAATTTCAAAAGATTTTAAGGGATTTTTGTGAAAGTCCATGTCAAAAGGGTTTTCAGATTTATGAGTATTAATTTGGGATAAAAATTTAAAAAATTCTACCCTTTTTATACAAAATCTTTTGAGAACTTTAAACTAGTTGAGTACTCGAAGACATTTCAGTAGGGGAGGCCACCCTACAATAGATGATGAGCCTACAGTAGATAATCACTAATTAAAAGCACAAGTATGCCTAAAGTAATTATTTCTAATTTTAATATATCAACACGTGTAGTGCCCCAACTATTAATTAAATTCAATTGATTATTTTACATACATTAGTATTTTAAATTATCGATTATCTACTGTAGGCGAATTATCTACTGTAGGGTGGTCTCCCCTACTCCAAAACTTTGTAGCATTTTGGAAAGCTCGAACTCGACTCAACTCGAACCGATTGAGCTCAACTCGACTCGATTCGAAACCTATATCAAACTCGACTAGGCTCGTTCGATCTTTCGAGTTTCGAGATTTTTGTATGATATCCAATTCATTAACGCCTAAAAATGTTAATTTTATAATTTGGGGCACAAGATATAACAATATTTAAATTAGAATGGCATATAAATTGAAATTATTTAAAAATTAAACAATTAAATACTTAAAATTTGAAATCGTACCATTTTTCACGTTTACAAACTTCTCTTTGTCCTCTTGGATCCATGGACTTGTTTATGGCTTCTCATCCGTATACTTCAGTTAAGCAGTGTTAAAATCAGTAGTACTCGTATGGGTGCCGTTTTAAGTAAATTGGTTGTATTTATCAGCTTTTAAAGTGCCTAAACTTTTGAACTACTACATTAATGATACAGAAAGTATAATTTAATATTTTAATCATTTCAAAATTTCTTGAAATCTCTTGAAATTTGTATTTGTATTTTTATTTATTTATGAAGTCCCTAGGGCCAAATAGCCCTCTAAGAAATGGATAATACAGTATCAGTTAAATTGCACAGAATGTAAATTCACTGTTACCTTAAAATTTTTTGAAATCACTTAATTCTTTTACATTATTGTGAAATCATCTGAAAATTTTCAAAATATCCACGAAATTCCTTAAATTCCTACAAATACCATAAACTCCTCTGAAAAGTCTTGATCTTTTTTAAATTCCACAAAATCTTATGTAATCCTTTGAAACCGTTCAGCATTTTTTTTACTTGAAATTGGTTAAAATAACACCGAATATATTATTGCGGCATTTAAATTGAATTAAGTTTTCAAATTTGTTTAATCCTATTAAATCCCTTAAAATCTTTTAACGTCTTTGTTAATTTATAACTATTTTCAAATTGCATACAAAATATTATTATTGAATCCTTTGAAATACCTTGAACTCTTTAAAATCTTGAAATCTGATGTTTTTTCAAAAGAGTAGAGAAAATCAAAATCAGTCAAAACGATTGTCTTTTTGAGAAGCTCAGTCTGGTCTTTATTAAATAATATATGACAATATCAATTTTAGAAGCGAAAAAGCCTTTCCGGGACTCTTCAATTTACTGATAACCGAAAGTGTTTACGTGCGCGCGCGCGCATACTGCAGTAGCTCCACATCCTGCGGAGTGCTGTCCGCTTTGAAACGTTTTCAGTCTTATCGAGGATCCTTTCAAGGGTGCTTGCGTTATCACCCTCGCTCCGCGATAATATTCGTGTGTTCGCGCCTTTATATTCTTTCTTTAACACAACATATCACGTGTCTTTCCGGATTTAAAAAGTTTTTGTATCAACTGAAGAACTATATTTTTGATTAAATTACTATTAAATGTAGCTAAAGTTTTATCAAATAAAACAAAACAGTGGTATCTTAGTGTTCATAATTTGCTCAGTGTTCATTATGTCTGTAGTGTTCAATTGTGATTAAGTTCGGGGTAATTAATAAAGTTTTGTGTGAAACAAGTGGTTTTGATTCAAGATCAAGGAAGTTGTTCGTCTTTTCTCGCCAATTCACTCTTCTCACGAAACGCAGCTGCAAGGTTGTAATTAAGAAGCTCAGCTGCGAAGGGGTGATTAAGAAGGAACGTAATCCTATCTTCAAAATCTTCGCTGATCTTTCCAAAGACCCTCCGAAACCAATTGGAAGAAGCTACCGTACTTGATCGGCAATTAGCTTCTTGGTTTCCTAATTGGGCCTGACGTTTAAAGATGTATCATAATCATCATACTGCTTTGCTTCTTCGTAATGAATCTCCTTTCGAGCCCAAAAATCTCTTTATAAATTCGCTTCTAAATCCAAAACAATAGTAAAAAATGATTTCAAAACAAACCTACTTAAGACATTTATCTTTTACGGAAACTCTATTTTATTCAAACCTAGAGAAGATTCCTTGCCGGTGAAATGAACTGATTCCTGAACTTGGGGAAGTGAATATCTCTGAAGCGAATCTAATTCTCGGCTTTTACAAAATCTATACAAAAAAGATGATCCTACAATGTCTGGTTCATCAGGACTCAAACCTCCAAGCATCTTCGCCAGGAGCACAGGAGCCAAACCGAAACCAAAAACCAATAAATTGACATCTCCCAAGTCCTCGAAATCATCCCCCATATCGTTAAGAAAACAAGAAGCTCATTTTGAAACAACAGTTATCAGCGAAACGAAAATCCAATCAGCATCTTCCTCCCCTAGAAGGATCCCCTCTCAGAATTTGGAATGTTCGCCAAAAAGATCACCCAGGAGATTCCTAGCTTCTGAGGATCGTCAGCAAATTTTTCAACATCAGAATCCTTCACCAAAACGATCACCAAGAAGGATTCTCTCCCTCGAGGACGATATCTGTAGCGAAATGGGTTTGGCACAACTGCCGACTTCGGCATCAGTAGCGGAGGATTCTGTAATGTCCTTTCTTGAGTTTGAGTCCTTATACACTCTTGAAAAGGAGTTGATGCAATCGAAATCCGACATCTTGACGCAACTAGACGAAAAATGCATTTTTGGCGGCTGGTTCGGCCCCAGGCGTGGCGTCTACACGGACTTACCGGATCCTATCAGGAATTCAGACGCAATTAATTCGCAAGCTGTCGCGGATACTTTCGCTACGCAGACTCCCTCGGAGGGCTTCAGTTTTGCTCCGGGTTGGGCGCTCAATGCTGAACACTTTTATCAGTGGCAGCAACGTGGAAAGACCACGCAGCAGGTAAACTAGTTGCAAAGTTTCAAATTTATGGTTTGGATAAAGACAAGCCTACTCTAGTGTAAAATAGTATCAAAGTCCGTTACATTTTTAAAATATCAGCAGAGTTAACTCTCATCCCTTTTTTATGAAATAACATGGTATAGTACTTGAAAAATAATTCTGTGCGTACAGGATTTTTTTCAGGAATTTACTTTTTCTCCCTTATCTCCCTCAATTTGGATAATGGAAAACAAATAATTTTCAATGCATAAAATCTCTAGTCAAACGAGTATGATATTCAATAATTGGATATTGATGAAATGTCTAGAGTAGATACTCTGAAACAAAATTTATTTTTCAGTCCTAAAATCCTGGATTTGTTTCCTGGTCTAAAATATTTGTCATCGTCATGTTAGATCCAATATCTGAAGAGTATATTATTATTTAGCACCATTGTTGAAACCCTATTCAGATGAAATGTTGTTCCTGAATTCTTCCTGTTAGGTACAATTATAATTTCCCTTTTTAAAATTATGCAAAACTCGCACTTTATGTCACGTGAAAGTTCATAAATAAAAGAAATGGATCGAGAGCTGTGAATGCGAAAAATTCGCGCGTGTCAAAAGTCCCTCACGGGAATGGCTGAAGTCCGAAATGACCTGTCACTCGCATTCGTTACTTTTTCTCCGTACAGAGTAAAAACGACAAAATCCAGCGAATCGCCCGGGGTCGTGGTCTCGAATTAATTGAAAAACTGAAGTAATTCCATTCGCCTGTCGTCTGTCCTGCACTCTCTTTCTCTCCTTTGTGCTTTTATTATGAGAAGAGTGCCTCTTAGATTTTTCCGTAAGTTTTCAGTGTAATATTCAAAACCCTTGCTTTATAAAGCATCCTTTCTTTTCAATTTTTATTCTAAATTAATTAGAAACTAGCAGTAAATGGACGCGTGCGAATCGCACGTTCACGTCTCTAGATTTTTATTTCCTGACATTAAAAATATAAATAATTTAAAAATCCATTATTAAACCAAATATAAAAT
>CAKNWU010091541.1:0-15349 GCA_932072015.1 Andricus quercustozae | reverse complement strand
GACTTTCGAGGCTTCCCAAACCGAGCTGGACGTCTTGAAAAATCTGAAAAAATTCACAGACAATCCTTAAGGTGTCCAGAATGCAACGCAGTTTTCAAAATTTCAAAATATGAATTTGTTTAGTAGTTACAGACCGTTTTTCACAAAAAATCATCTTGGAAAGAAATAATGATAGGAAGTTGATTTATGGCTTAAGATGTGCAGTTTCGTAACGCGAATGAAGTACAATTTGAAAAAATGAAATTGGATCAATATTTTACGGAATAAACCTAAACGCATATTTCGGAATTTAATGAGAATAGCCACCGTATAAAAAATGTTAGAAAAAAAGTATCTATTTCACAACAATAGGGACCTCAGAAGGAAGGGGTACCTTGTTTTCTGGCACGTTCTACATCAGCGCCGCCGTAAAAGATTTTTTAGAACAACAATATACATATCTTTCAATTCGGGAGACCTTAAGCTTTCACGTTTACCTGGCCAAAATTTTCTGCGATTTTTTTTGAACGAGCTGCAAGTGATCAAAGTGAGGGTCGCGTACTTTTGACGCCGACTTTAATTTGAATGTTAAAATTTGGGAGAATGGTCTTATCTAAAAGCGTGGGTGTATGCTACTGTTACACCCCCCCCCCCCCGTGTGAGAGAGTTTTGACTCCCGAAACCCTTTTAACAGAAGGTAACCTTTATATTTTTCATATGCAGAGTTGTTTCTTCTACTGGAGTAATGTTACAGTAAATATTGGTCTTTACGCAAAATACACAGATCTTTGTAGGGATACATTTTGATATCAATTCCCAGAATCCGCATCTATAGAATGTATATAGCGTAATAAATATTATAGTATTTTAAACATACTAAAGCTTTCTCAGACCATGTTGAAAACCGATGATGATTCCTTATTTTACTTAACCAAGTCTCAGTATCGGGTAAACTCAGTCTTATTTGTTTAAGTACATCGACGTTTACTTCTGTAGGTAGAGTAATTAAATATGGACCTCTAATATATCTAGTGAATTTTAATCGTAAGGTACATTATATGTTTTATTGCTTATGAAAGATTTTTTATACTCTATGCTTCTTTCTAAGTACAATTGTAAATTATCTGTCAGTATTTTACAGCCTGGTCCTTGAACTAGCGTGTTTTCGGTTAACTTTACTGAGGTTAATGAGTTTTCGCATACAAGATCTGAGCTAAGTCTACGTGTAGGTAGTATTATGTACCCTTTATGTGTTAAAATATAACTTTCGCTATGCAATTTGAAAGGTGAAAAGATACACTTGGCTGTTTCTGGTGATTTCTTCATTATACTGGCGTACCAATTGTCTGTATCTATTAACCTATACTCTGGTTGGTTTCGGTGACAAATTTTGTAGTTGGCTAAGTCTTTACAATTGTTTAGTGTGTCTTTGTTGGTAGGTACGTATGCAGTTTTAGTTTGGAATATAAATTCATGTTCCGGGATGAGGGCAAGGTGGGCATTTTGTACTTTTTGTGGAATAGGGATTATATGGTTGATAATGGACTCTTATTTTTCTAATGTTGGTATTTTGTTGACAAATATGAGGGACTTCTTGACAATCGCTACGTTGACCTTGCTGATGTCAATCATGTGCTGATAACTCTCGGGGTCGGCATCGAGGTGATACCTAGTTCTATGTATTGTCTCAAATCCCCGAATGATGTCTGCTAACATTTGCGGAGTTAATATCTGAGGGTGCACAATTCCATGTTTCCCATTATTTATTCCTGTTGATAATGTATTAATGTCCTCTATTAGTTCTTCTATCAAAATTCACAAGTTAAAATTGTTGTTGTCACAAATAAATTCCTCGTATTATTGTTGACGCTTCTTCTGACTTGTTCGGCGTTACTTAGTTCTTGTTTTAATTGTGTTTTAGCTCACCGTAGTCAATCGACGAAGAGTCCAATAATACATTAAATATTTTTGTATGGATGTGTAAGGCTTGAGCCATTTTTTTATTTTGTCCTTGTATAATTGATGGAACTCTTCGTTGATATGTTCGAGTTTGTTATTACTTAAAGTCCCAAATAGAGTTTTAGCGATGTCCCCAATGGCAATAATTAATCCTCTCTTGCGTCGTTTTTTACCCATCACCTGGTTGAGTAGCTGGAGTTTGTTTCTGGCCCTCTCGTAACTTTCGCCTGTTAATCGAACCTCTTTTTCCTTAGCACAGTTTGAGTTACACGCTCGAATTGCGAGCCTCATTATGTCGCGAACTATATTTAACCTTTGTTCTATACTGGTATCATTGATGCTTATCATTAATTTCCAGGTTTCATGGTAAAGGTGGGCTGTTCCCATTTCCTCAATAAATATATTTTCGGTAATTGGTATTAGGGTGTAATTTGCTTACGTTGTCCAGATTTGCGTCAGAATGATCTTAATTCTATAAAAAATAAGGCATGATCTGGTTAGCGTGGATTCTCGTTCTTTCGGTGTTAAACAATATTATATAATTATTGTTGTCTAGTCTCTCTATTATAGTTGCGGGTGCTTTCCAGCCTGTAGATAGTTTATTGGTCGCATTATGGTTGATAAACTTAACCAGGTCTTCCGGTTCGTAAATAGATTGCGGTAAAACTATCTTGGAATCTTGGTACCTTTTGTATTTTTCTTTCTGAAGCTGTAACTTTTCCTTTGCTTTATGTAGGTACTGCTCGTGCCTTTCTTTCCACATGTCGAGCACGACTTGATATTTTAAATTAGAAGTGGTGGCCAACGTTGATGGCAAATTAGTATCGGTTCTGCCGAAAGTAGCTTGAAAGGGACTTATTCCAATTCCGTCTAAACGACCGTTACTTGGAGCGTGATAGGTAGTTGTTTTCACGTACGTTATTCTGAACAGATTCTTGAAGTTCTTAACTAGTTCGGTAACGAAGTATGCTCCTTGGTATGTCAAGATAGACTTAGGGGCTCCGAGTATATAAATAAAATGATCGAAGAGTTCCTCAATAATGGATTCGGCCCTAGCATCTTTCAGTGGTATTAACATCAAATATTAAGTAAATTGGTCTTGTACACTGAGTATGTATTCATTCCCATTTTTCGGGATATGTAGAGGCCCGAAAATATCCATCGCCACTTCATCATTAGGGGTAACAGGTGTGTCTGGTATAATAGCTTCGGCCTGTCTCTTGGTTCGCGTGGTCTTCTGAAGTTGGCATATGGAGCACATCTTTACGTAGCTGCAAATATCATTTCTCCATATTTTCCATTCTCCCAAATGTTTGGCTTTATCTAAAGCTTTATTTTCGCCAAAGTGTTATGGTTACCTGGCTACAGTTAATTTCATATTTCTGAAGTTCGCTATTATTTCGTTAATTCTTGTAAGCCACGTTTTTTCATCATAGAAATGTTCTTCCCAAGAGGTACTATCTCAAGCGTAGCGTGGAGCCGTCCTGACTAAGGACGGCTCCTAGTCTTACGCTGGAGGCATCCGTGGTGAGCACGAATTCCTAACTATAGTCAGGGTACCGCATCATTGGTGCTGTACATAATACATTTTTAAGTTTATAAAACGCTACCTGTTGTTTAGTGGTCCACTTTAACGGGTTGTCCTTTTTTGTGATTTCGGTTAGGGGTTTGGCTATGTGCGAGAAATTGTTTATAAACTTCCAGTAGTAGCCCGATAACCCTAGGAAGGATTGAACTTGTTTCATGTTATTAGGCGTTTTAAATTCTTGTACTGCGCTGACTTTATTTGGATTAGGCTCCACACTTTCAGCGGTGATAAGGTGTCTCAGGTATTCCTATTCGGGTCTCAGATGCTTGCATTTTGCAGGTTGCAATTTTAATCTGGTCTCTCTGAGTCGGTCGAGCAGTAATATTAAATTCTGGTTGTGTTCTTTAATAGTTTGTCCGAAGATCACTATATCATCTAGATATACACAACAATACCTTCCGACGAGTCTCGTAACGCTTGATCCATCATGCGCTGATAAGTGGCCGGCGCATTTTTTAACCCGAGCGGCATTCTGTTGAATTCGAAATGTCCGTCTTTCGTGGAAGAAGCTGTATACTTTTTAGATTCTTCTTTCATAGGCATTTGATGAAATCCTGATGAAAGGTCTAATGCAGAAAAGAATTTTGACTTACTCAGATGATCCTCTGTAATCTGTGACCATTCGTAATTTTTCACCCTTATTGGGTACGACTCATATTGGTGAATTAAAAGGTGAGCTTGAAGGCCTTGTTATACCTTGCTGAAGTAAAGAAGCAACCTCTTCTTTCACAAACATTTTGCTGGCTTTCTAGCGGTCGATAGGCTTTAATGATAACAATTTTACCGGATACAAAGTATTAGATCTCCGCCTAGAGTCTATACATCGGTGTATTGAGAAATGATCTGCAAAATGGGATCGGAAAGTTCTGAAGCACGTGATCCATACGGGTCTTTTCTAATAAATTTAGGATCCTTGGGTTATTGTTCCTTTCAGCTTTCTTTATTTCCTGTTCCGAGATTTTCGTTATTATATCGATAGGTTCGTAACTTGGTACAGTCACTCTTGTCGGCCTATCAGAATAATTAAAGAATGGTGCCTGTAATTTCCCATTCTGTATCCGGCAAATTCCGGACTGTATATTTTCGCCTTCCTCGATCCAAACGTCTGCGTCTAGGTCAAATTCTAACTGGATGTTGTTTACCTTTGCGGTTCTCCCAGGAACTTAGGTTCCGTCAGTAAGTGGGTGGGCTTGTCAGGTGCTGCGCGGGGTGTGCGTGGTTCACGAAGGCACGACAAAACAGGAACTATTTATGCTAAATCCGGTTCAGTTAGGGTAGTTCAGGTCCAAAGACAGCCCCAAAACCGACGTTAAATCAGAGTTCGACTGCATTAAAAATTTCGGGGTGATGGAATACCTCTGAAATTTAATGAAATATGGTATTCCTATTATACCTTCTGCAGGCAATGGGAAGTCGTTGTGAACTACTTAAAAAAGATGTTTTGTATTAAAATAGTTCACGTATACTGCTTCCGTTGACGTGTGTTTATCATGGCCCATAAGGAAGTTCTTTTTCATCCGAAAAGGAGTGGTACCGCATGGTATTGTTCTTTCCTTGATAAGGTTTATAGATGACCCAGAGTCAACGAGTAATCTATAAGTACATCCGTTTGTTCCTTGTCGTGCGATTGACTGGAGCTTTCCGCATATGGCTGATACTCGGCTGTGTCTTCGTAGTGAATATGCTCTTCTATTTCCTCTTGACTCATCCGCGTAGGTAGGTGATGAACCGGAACGATGTATCGGCGGCTTGCTGTCACTAGCTTCTTCTTCTGGGAATTGCTCCTGAGGGTTTACAGCAGTATGTCGCTTACCCAAGTTCCTTTTAGAGGTTTTCGTGGATACTGGTTTACGTAGAATAGGGCCTACTTTAATTCAACCACTAGTTTTAGCAGTATTATTACTTGCCTGCTTTTTGCGAGGCAAAGTTCGTAAATATCTCCTTGGAGTTCTTCCTTGATTCTGTAGAATTTTCCACCCTCTTAGCTCCAGGTGTCTATTTTAAAAAGGAGTCGACCTGACATGTAGTCAGAGCGAAGTTTCTTTATTTCGAATAGTAATTAGGTTTATCTAGAACTGACGCGCTGGGCGAAAGCGCTAAAATATAGAGCCCTTCAATCTTATCTAAAGGCGTGGGCGTATGCCACTGTGACAAACCGAAATACAGGAACTTCCAGAAAATCAAGAAAGCAGAAAAAGACTTTTGGAGAGGTGAATCGTGATTTAAATTTAAGAAGCAGAGAAAAACGTTTGTATCATTAAAATTTGAAAAGCATTTCCCTCTCATTTACCTTCTCTTACGCTAAAATTAAAAATCAAATAAAATTAGAATTCTCGATAAATTTTATTTGTTTATTTAACTATATTGTATAATTGTATGATAATAAGAATGAATTTCTTGATTTTTATTACACTTTATAAAATAAAAAGAATTAAAATAATATTAGTATACGTGTATTAACGATGAGACCGATGAGCTATCGAATACGCAGCAGACTGATGATACAGTGCGGTCCCTTAAAACAATATGGATACACCCTATAAAGAGAAAAATGTGAAAAATGCAAGCTATGTCCCGAGATTATAAAAATAAAAGACGGAAATAACACAGGAATAACGCGACATTAAAAAAATTTCTATGAGGTTGATACAACAAGGCGTTTCCTGAAGGCGCATCTCATTCCTCAAAAGAAGTAACAATTTAATATACTTATAAGAATGTATAATTTGTTTTTAAATTAAATTTCCAATTAAAAATTTTAGATTGAGGATTAAATATTGTGTAAATTATTATCTGTAATATTACTCGAAGTTACCATCAAAATATCCAAATATTATTATTAAGAACGTTTAATTTATTTAATAAAATAAAAGAATTTATTCTATTGATGTACATATTACATTGAGTAAATATATATAATTGCTTCGATGACTTTCAAAATAGTTAATATTCTAGTTTTAATTACAAAAAATTGTAAGTAAAGTAAGCTTATCATTTTCTTTTTCTCTAGCGATTTGATCAAAATAAGTTCAATAGTATGACAGTTGAGTGGATCGCAAAAAAATATCTTCCCGTTAATTTTTTTGACGATGATATATCACAAGAATATTTCACCTATTTCAACAAAGATGCAAATTACCCTTTAAACAATAGCCTACATTCTTTGATTTCGAAAACTTGTATGGCTCGCAAAATTGAGCGTGCCTAGGGCGCGCGACTGTTTGTTCTCACGCTTAGCGCTCGATAATATATTTATCTAGCACTTCGCGCTCGATAACGTATGTACCTCGCGCTACGCGCTCGGTCTTTGTATTTCCCCCACATTTGTGCCCAGGCCTTTTAAAATTAAAGGCTAAAGCATCGATAACTGTAATCTGGCGATTGTGAATTGTCTTTTGCTCCTTCGGTTTTAACGAACACATTCTCATCACCTATCTCGTGTGCTTCGCACTCGATTTTGTCAAAAATGTGAACTTTTCTACATTATGTTCAATTCTATTATATCAAATGTTTATTATATTTATTTCTATACCTCCGCCTGGGTCTGCTTATTCAGATATTGCAAAATAAAGTACAAATTTGATTTTTAATGATTACTTTAATATGAGTTTCTCATTTTGCATTAAATTTTATTCTCAGCTACCCTGAAAAGGTATCATTTCAATAAATTTATATTATTACAATTTATTATGTGCATAGGTATTGAAACAAAAGTGTTTTCATTGTCTTGTTTTTATAATTTGAAAAAAGTGCGCATTCTATGAAAAAAATGTTTATTACACATTTTATTGCAACTTGTGTAGTTTTTCCATAAATTTAATTTATTTTCAATGTTATGTTTTACGATTTAAACTAAAAATACGCATCATAGCGTAAGGTGTTCTAAGCAAATTTCTAGATATAATTTAGGTGAAAATTTTTGTTAAATAAAATGTTATTGTAGCTTGTGTCCTTTTTCAAAAATTTTAATTTTTGTTTTTAATTTTTATTTTATTTTGTATTTTTCATCTTATTTTTTACGATTAAAAGAAAATCTACTCGTCCTATCTAAAAATTACTAATAAGAAATTTGTAGATCCTTTTTGGTTAAACAACTTTTGTCGATTAAATTTGTTTCGTACCTTGTGTCGTTTATCATAAAATTAAATTTTTTTATTTTTAATGTTGTCTTTTACGATTAAAACAAAAACTACGCGTCATATAAAAAAATTATTGATGACAAATTTGAATGAGTTTTCGCTCTTTTTCGGAAGATCAATTTTTGTCTATTCTTATTTTTCATAGCTTGTGTCGTTTGTCCAAAAATTTAATTTTTTAATTTCTAATGTTGGTTTGTTACGAATAAAACAAAAACTACGCATCCTATCAAAAATGATTAATAACAAATTTGTAGCTTCTTTTTGGATACAAAATTTTTGTTTCTTAATTTTTTTCCCATACCATGCATAGTTTGGCCGCAAAATGGAATTTTTGATTTTTCATTATTACGATCAAAATTTGAAATTTCGATTTTTCAATAAAATTCAAAAAGCTGTTATGATATTCTTGTGGGGCTATCAAAAATGAAAATATTTCTATTCTTTACTTTTTTCATATCATGCGTTGTTTGGGATGAAATTATAATTTTCATTTGTTTTTATTGACGTTAAAAATGCTATAACTCTGACAATTTTCTCCGTATGAAAAAAAGTCGCAAGGATAAATTGTTCAAATTTTCGAGTACTACGGACAGCCGTACATAGTTAGTTTAGTTTAGTTTTAAAACGGGCTATGAAGTTATAAAGCCTATCGTGCCACATCCTTACCTATCCACTCTCAGCAGTCGACCCTAGACCTCTTGTCGAAGACTAGTATATCGGCTATTGATCGGGTTGTAATGTCCTCTGGTCCCATAAAATGGGCCCCGAGGGTCTGTTTCCTGAGCCTAGCTAATGCCGGGCACTGGCATAATACATACAGGTATGTTTCGTCATCCCTGCCGCATCTCCTGCATTCTGTCGCGGGGTTATACCCCATTTTGTGCATATGATGGTTCAAGTGGTTGTGCCCAGTTAGGATCCGCACCACTGTCCTTATATCTTTCTTGGGTAAAACCAGGATTTCCCTGGCTCTGTCCATCCTATAGGTATAACCAAGGGTGGATTTCGCCTGACGGCAACCCTGGATTTGTTCCTAGTATTCCCGGTGTTTTGTTCGGATCCCGCTTTTGACGGCCATACCGACACAGCAAGACGCTATTCCCAGTACCGGTTCTGGTCCTATTTATTCACTTTCTGCGCCGCGTTCTGCCAACTGGTCCGCCTTTTCGTTGCCCTTGATCACAGTGTGACCAGGGACCCATATGAGGGCAACATTGTTTCTTTCCGCAAGTTGGTTTAATGCCTTTTTGCATTCCCAAAGCAGTTCTGATCTTATGTCTGGTTTGCCTATTGCAGTTAGTGTCGGCCAAGACCTCCGCCTGAAAGACAGTAGCATGTCGACCAAGTGGGATCCCTATCCCTTTCCCTCTCTTGCTGTCATAAATTCCTGCTCCTGACCCTTCCTCTCCCCTGGAGCAATCTGTATACCAGATTTCCCCTTGCAGGAGAGGGTAACCATTTTCTTTCCACAGATCCCTGCTTGGGATGCAGACGCGGAAAGCTTTGGCACAGTTGAAGCGTTTTGTTATTTTATCTTGCCTCATCTGTAGAATCGGCAGTGCGCTGATATCACTCGGGAGCCTAGTGTGTCTCGTCCCCCGAGTCCATCTATTTGCTCTTGCCAGGCGGCCCATCGCGTGTGCCCCTCTAGCTGTTATCTCAAGATGTAGGGGTTCTTCACAGAACATGAATCCTATCGATCTGTGGGCGTAGTCCTCATTGCTCCAGTCAAACCCCTAAATGCTAGAGTTTGTAATGTTCGCAGCCTGCCCTGCATTGTTTTAAGTTCCGCCCGTGGCCACCAGACCACAGTGGCATGTAGGAGCCTGGGTTTTATGACAGCAGAGTAGAGCCATGCAAGGATTTTAGGCCCTAGATCCCACGTTAACCCAAAGGCTCTCCTGCACATCCAAAAAGTCATGATAAACTTCCTGCATTGGATCTCCAGGTGGTTTGCCCAGTTCAGCTTGCTATCTAGGATTACTCCCAGATATCTAACTGAATCTGAAAACGACCGCTCCCTACCGAAAAATACAGAAGCGTCAACTTTTGGAACTTTATCACTTTTCATGAAAATGACCAGGCTGGTCTTTTCCGGATTTACCGAGAGCTCTGAGCTATCGCACCAGAGCTCTACGATGCGCAACACCGATCTCATAAGATCCATCAGTGTTTCTAAATGAGCCCCTCTGACTAGGATTACAGATTCATCCGCATATCCCTGAGTATAATACCCCTCTTGATTTAGCCTTCGAAGGAGGCCGTCCACCACAATGCACCACAGGAGGGGCGACAGGACATCCCCCTGTGGGCATCCCCGTGGATCTATTTCAGCGATTCCCAAACTACTGCCGACGGTCACGTCCCCGACCGCGGTCGGGGGAAACCACCCCGGGCCGGGCAGCCTCAGTAGGGGGATGCCACTCCGGGCCCGGCATCTCGGCAGTCACCCCGCTGTCAGCAGGCGGCTACTTTCGTGTACCTGCTATGATGACCCTTTCATTGTCATAAGATTAAGGCCTGTTCCAATAACTAAAATGATAAAGACATGACTGAATTAAATTTTAATTATCTGAAACAATTTCCTGATATAATTTTAAGCAAATGAAAAAAAATTGATGAAAATCGGTTAATATTTCCAGTAATAAAGTAAATCATTAAGTGCATGCAAAATTAAAAAAACTCTCAAATGGTATTGAAGATATTAACCGATTTACATGAACTTTTTTTTTCATTTTCTTAAAATTATATCAGGAAATTTATTCAGTTAATTAAAATTTAATTTATGAACATTTTACCACATTTTAATTTTTCTCAACCGGCTCTAATCCTTACAATGGAAAGGTCGCGCGAAGCGTGCAACCGCCCGCATGACCGGCAGTCAAGTATGCGCCTTGGGTTCCAGTATTGTGACAAAATTGTAGGGTGGCGGCCCTGCCCCTCCCTAAAAACTGCGAAAAAAGTTTGGGAAACGCTGATCTATTCCCCTTACTAGGCCCTCATTCCATCTGGTTTCGAGTCTTCTCCGGCGTAGCATGCTTCCTATCCAGCATACAATCTGGTCCGGCACGCCACATCTCAAAGCCTCTCGACAGATGACTTCTGGAGGAGTATTGCTGAAAGCATCCTCTATATCCAAGAAGGCGTCTAAGTATTTAAATTTTTATCCAAAATAGCTGGTTAACGAACACGATCTTTCTTTTTGTTCCCTGAAACTGTGTGCCAAAGCACAATCCAATCCGATCAGTCTTTCAAAAGTTATCCAGTATACAGACAGCATTGAGATGAGAATGTAACAAAGCAATTCTTCGAAATTATCCTTTGTTCTAGACGGTGGATCTCTATCATTACCACATGTCTCTATGACATTACAGGTACATTTTTTTGCCCCTTCTTCAAATAAAAACCAAACTATTATGTGATTGTAGATCCTCAGTTCTTTGATGAACATTCAAACCATTTCCTTGAACCGTCTACCAGATGTTATGTAATCAATCACATACTGAGTGGGGGACGCATTCTTTCTTGCCAATCCAATCTTCTTCTTCAGTTGATGCAATCATCTTTTGGTCCAGAGGTCGAACTCCTCCGAGATATCCTCATGAAGGGAGGCATCTATTTCAGCCAGATCTTGGGGCTTAAAAGGTACCTGGATGTCCACGTTCCTCCTCGTCCTGAAATCACAATCATCACTCACAAGGTGCCTGCTTTCCGCGGTTGGTCTTATTGTCGGCTTTTCCTCTTCGTCTGAGGCTTCTACATACAGCGGTTGGGGAAGCGCTCCGCATACATATCCATTTTTCCGGAGGTAGTCGGCCTGATATCGGAAACACTTATGTGAAACGTGCTGGAGGTCTGGGTGTTTCTGGCACTACAATGTGTGCATACAAGCCATAAAGCATCCATGAACAGGGATAATGCTGGCATTGCAGCAGTCTAGCAAGTCAGCCTTGAGTTGATTCGTCCACTCAATATGGGCGTTTCGCTGGTTCGTCGTCGTGTTTCCGTCTAAATTATATTCAGCACCTCGAACTCTAGGATGATCGGCACTTTTTGCGGACCCATTGTCTGGTGCTCTGTGCGTTCGATCGTTTTGAATCGCATCTACAACTTTTTTATGGTTTGGTGGTGTCATTGTTGTTCCCAGGAGCAGCTAGTGTAAGGGTCCGTCCTTCATTGTAGAGCCCCGCATGCAAGGAGAAGGCTGCCTACTCTTTCGGCACGGTTGCTACACTTCCGCTTGGGGAATATTCCTTCGTGGACCACCCTGTAAAATTATCCGCGACTGCTTAACAATTTTTTTAACCATATTCAGCAGAAACCCTTAGTACAGGAACCCTCTATCCGCAACCATGCCTCGATCGCCGGCATCTTTTTGCAGGATTTAAGGAAGCTTGGGAACAGGCCGATTCAATTTTTGGTGGTTTCTCCATTAACTTTACGATGGCATCAAAAGTGGACTGGGCGCCGAGGGTCCAACGGTATGTGGATGTTCATTTTTAGCAAATCGGTGAGCGGGTCGGCAACTTCGACGAAGTGCGGGACCTATTCACTCAGCCAACCGCAGGTACCCAGGAAACTTTGCAGATGAAACACGTCACGACGTGTTCTATGTATCCCAAAGTCAGTCTTCCAAAGTGGAATTTCTTTTAGTTGTACGGGCGGAAGTAGAAATCCAACTTCTCAAATATGAAGGCCAAATGCAAAAGGTGTTCCTGGATGTTAACTCAATAAACAATAATATCATCTGGATATGCAATGGCGAACTTCCTGCAATAGAGTACCGAATACTCGCGCATCAAATTTTAGAAGGTGCTCGGCGCATTCTTCCTCCCAAAAAGCATCACCAGGAACTGGTACTGTCCCCCTCTCGGAGTTATGAAGGCAGCGTACTTACGGGACTTTAGGTTAAAATATCTCCAACAAGTAGGATATTCCAGTACCCGCTCTTCAGGTAGATGTTTCAGAAGAGAAGGGCCGGTCGTAGGTCCCTAAGGGCCTCGTGGATGACGGGGAGCGGCTGTGCTTAATCAATGGTGAGGTCGTTCAGCTTTCGGAAATCGATGCTGAGTCTCTTCCTGTGGTATTTCTTCGTCTGGATCAGGTGCGGAGAGCTGTAAGTGGAGAACACTGGCTCGATGATCCAGTTAGCCAGAAGCTCCGGGAAAGTCGGTTTTCATGACCTTTTGTTCGCGTCGGAGTACCTGCGCGGCTGTATCCGGGATGTCTGTTTCGATATCAAGTAACAAAATTCGAACGTAACTTTCTTATAGTCCTTTTATAACTACTGCGACTTATGTATTTTTAACGTAACTCATTTTTTCTTGAATTTTATAAAACATTATAGAAATTTTGAAATGATTTGTGTATCAGTGAGTACAGATAGAATAATTGAATTCCTTAGAATTGATGTACAGCGTTTTGAAAAGTTCCACACACTGCCGCTGTTTGACAAAAAAAAAATCTTTAATATCTCCATTCGAAATAAAATTATGATATTTAAAGTTTCCTTTCAATTGTAATACTTCATTAAAATGAAGACGTAAGTGATTGCTTAGGTAATTTTCTATAGTCCATGTAATATAAATATCACAGTGGGCTTTACAATTCTGATAACCGTAAAAATGTGTCTAAAGTAAAGTAGAGTAAAGTGGATGGTAAAAGGTATATTCCAAAGTAATAAAATAAAATCCCAGTAAATGTAACTCGTTCAGCCAATTTTGCACAAAAATAACAATATAAAAATAAATTTAGAAATGATTAAGGAAATCTTCGGTACAAGTTTCTTAAGCACTCCAATGATAGTTCCACAGAAAGCGAGGAGGAACCAAATTAAAAACTCGCGAGCCAGATATAGCTGTATACAAATCTCCTTGTCCGGAAGCTTTCATGTATCGTTTTCTACAGTTTGAAATATATAGTTTATTATTATGTAAAACTTACAAATGTGTCAGTCTGCCCCACCCCCTCCGGTTGCAGGATATTTTTTTTGAAAATTGAAATTGCTTAAAAAGTGGATGACTTACATGATTTTCTATCGTCTGGCTGTTCACTGAAAAAATCTCGAAAATACACTTGCCAGACGTTTTGTCGGGTTGCAAGTTGCCGCTAGAGTTGTCCAAAATCGTCAATTTTGTGGGGAATGGGTGTATACTTTTCTGCCGTCTAACTGTTTGAGGACCAGTTAATTTTCTTTAAAAAATATTCCAAAGTACACTCACCAAACTTTTTGTCTGGTTACGAAATTGCGCTACAGTCATCCAAAGTTTACTGATTTTTTTTGCATCATAGGGTAGCGTCTGTGTGGTGGATTTTATCAAAATAGATAACTGATTCAACACAAAATATAAAATAAAAGATATGGAAAGTTTTAACCGATAGAAAATAATACATGAAAAATGTCGTCAGCTCTCGGACTATGAGCAAACTTGGAAAATATTAGGTTGGCCTACAACTGAACCATTAAATTTTTTCAAAAGAAAAAGATACTCACTAGAAATGCCAAAACGAACCACGTTAAAAAAAGTCTGCAGCAATAACTAGAGTCACATAAAGCTTTACGACTGCTTGGTAATCCATCTACAAAAAACAGAATATTAGTGAAAAGAGCTTGATAAACTGTGGTGGGGAAAGATCGATGTTAAATGGTGGCTCATTAGATTTAACAGAGGATGATGATGACAAAACGGACGAAGCACGAATGGATGAATTAGAGGAAGTAAAGATAAAAAACTCGCCAATTAAAAGAAAACTTGATTTCGAAGACCGTAAGTCCACTAATTCTGACTTTCCTCTTTTTATTTTTGTTGGACGTGCGAGATTATGCCCTGTTTTTTCGTAGATTCGGATGAAGAAATTTTTTCTCCTCAGCGCAAGCCTACAGAAATAATAAATTTTTAAATAAATCTAGATCATACCATTGCCTTAATATTCGAGCAATCATAGATTCATCATCAGAGGACAGTATGCAGGATATACAATTTATTATAATCACCGAGGCAAATTTCGTTCAGAAGAACATCGTTGTAACGTGTAACTGCTTACTTTTATACAACTCTAAACTTTGTAAAGAGATTAACGTGCAATATACAAACTAAATAAAATGTTAATTATCGTAAATAATTATTTTACGATACGCTAAGCTTGTTTGAATGCTCATTTTTTATGTCAGTGATATGGTTGAAATTTCTTTAAAAGCAATGTTTTTTTTAGATTTCGTCAAGCTTTCAACATTAAACGTGCTGTCTTCAAAGAGATATAAAACCTTCTGGGAGAAACAAAGAAGGGAAAGAAAGTTCGTATAACCATCTCCCTTAAATTTTAACTCTAGGCTCATTCCATTTCATTTTGCCGAAGTCCGTTGTGACCTAATTTTTAGTCGAATACGCGCAGCAAAAAAAAGACTTATATGTTTGCAAAGTTTTTTCATGTTGTCTATGTTCCACCATAACGTTGGACCGGATTGACGTATCGAGATGATTTTGTTTTTAATGTAGCTAATTTTAGTCGGAGTGACATAGGTCTCTAAAGATTTTCGTTTGTTGATCATAGCCAAGTAAAACCTCGAAAATGTTACATCGAAATTGATTTTTGATTAATGTTTTTGCTTATATTCCACCATAACTTTGGACAGGATTGACGTATCAGGATGAATTTTTGTTTAAATGTAGGTAATTTTATTCGG
>CAKNWU010091538.1:0-10292 GCA_932072015.1 Andricus quercustozae | reverse complement strand
AAATTTGGCCAAAACTCAAGGTCAAAATTTGTATAAAAGGAAATTGTTATTGTTTTACAAGTTTTACAAGTCTATCTAAATCGTAGAATGGCTTACAATAAACGTCATCAAAAGTTTGCAAAAAAATGATTAATTTCTTCAATTTGGTATGAATTTTAATGTTTAAAGGATTCAAAATTCACTAAACACGTTTTTAAAGTAACTGTTGCTACTAAATAACTTATAATATTTGATTTATTACGAATGGAAGAAGTGTTTACATGAAAATTTTTATAGTTTTCAATACTGGACATTTTTCAGTTTAAAAGTACCACGAAGTACCACGTCTTTTTGAAGTTTTCAAGGAATCATTCTTCTCGTTCATTATATTGAAGTTTCAAATCTGCTGTCACTGGCTGCCACTTTTGGTTTTTAATGAAGTTATGCACATATTTCGGGGCCAATATCAATTCCGTGTTCTTTACGTGATATCATATCGCTATAGATAAATTGTTCAAAAAATTCTCGCCCTGAATTCTTTTAGATGAGGAAGAAATATCTTTAGATGATGAACTTGAAGATAAGTAGATAGCTAATTACTCAAAATTACTTCCGCGCAAAACGTATTCTCAATATACGTAATAAACAAAACTAGTTTTAAGTAGATTAGTGTGTCATGTTATTAAAAAAAAAAAAATTTCTTCTCGTAAGTTGTACAATAAGCCGAGTACCAGATTTAATAATGTTCAGTTCTGTTCAGTTCCCTTCAGTTCAGTTCAGTTTAGTTCCGTTCAAATTCTTTTTAGTTCCTTATAAAAGTGTAATTGTAAGAGTTGAGGGGACTCACATCAAAAAGCACCCACAAAACAAATAATTTATACAAGTTTCAATCGCCATATTGGATCCGCTATTTTAACCCTCAAAGCCTACACTTCCTTGATCAACTTAACGTATAGGATACATTTTTTTTATCTATAGCTAAAAGTCTTACAAAAATGAACATTTTAAAATTATTAAGATGGATTCAGCACCTACTATAAATATTTTCATAAAACTGAAACAGCTCTTCAGTAAAAACAGCGAGCCGAAAAAATCGTCCGGGTGTGATACACCCAGTGTCGGCTGAGAAGGTTAAATTTCGAAGTTTTGATGGTGGATTTGGAATCAGCGACCCAAAAAACAACTAGGAAATGAGTTTTATGAAAAATAAATAATTTAAAAAAATTGTCGCCATATTGGATCCCTCTTTTTGAACTTCCAAGTTTCGATGATGGATTTGGAATTAGCGACTCAAAAAACAACTATAAGATGAGATTTATAACAACTTTTTTTTAATTTGGTCGCCATATTGGATTCTCCATTTTAAATTTAGAAGTCTTAATGATAGATTTAGAACTAGTGACCCAAAAAACATCTGGAAAATGAGTTTGATAAAAAATAAATAACTTTAAAAAAATGTGATCGCCATATTGGATCCGCTATTTTGAATTTCGAAGTTTTGACGATGGATTTGGAATCAGAGAGCCAAAAAACAAGTCGAAAATTAGTTTTATGCTTCATGGATAGTTTTTCTAGTTTTTGCCAATTTTGATGTGCTCCTGGCCCACTGTGAACTGGTGAAAAAGCTGCGCATGCGCACATTCGAGATGAGGTACTTTAGACACTGGTGTTGGCATCTTCTTGAAATAAATTTAGATTTAACTTGAACAACTCTGTTAATGATTGAAGCGTTGTTTTTAGGGTCCGTCGTACAAAAGGGCAGAAGTGCCAACATTTGGCACAGCAAAAGAGCATAAGCGCCAAAATTTTGTTTACGTACTTGTTTTTCAACACATTTTTTTTTCACAAAATTGTTTTTTTCAAAAATGTGTTTCCAAACAATTAAAAAAAATATATGTTTACAAAATTTACAAATGTTTTGCCTCAAGATTCTAACCCTCCCTTGTAGGCGCTCAAGGCCTACTTTGACTAATTTTTTCGTTTTGGGGCAGCAGACGGTGTGGAAGCAGACAAGCTTAAAATTATTAATTTTATAATTTGAAAAAGAAAATTCGTAATATGACATAGCCCTAACCGGTTTCTAAATTTTTATTTTGGGTTTAACTGTCGAACTGATTTTTTACATAACAATCCAGGTAATGCAACCTTTCACAATGTACTGCATAATTCAGAAGGAACAGGTTAGTGGTTTAAATTACATGAATATAAAATAAATATCAATTCAAATTAATTAAAACTCAATTTGTCAGATAATCCCAGAATAAAACTAAACATGTAGAAATCGGCTAGGTCGATGTAATATCATTTTCTTTTCTTTTTCAAATTATAAAATTATTAGTTTTATGAAAAGTTGGAATTGTAGTTCTCAAAGATTAAAACTTATTACCTTATGGATTATTTGAATTCTTTCTTGGCAGAAAGTTGGATATTAATATTATTATAACTTTTGTCTTGAGTTAGATGTCGAACAATTTTGAAAGAGCATGGTCTACATATGAGAAAAAAGATTTAATATTGCAACTTTGTACATAAATGAGAGCGTAAGATGTATTTTTCTTCATGTATTTTTCTAAATAAAAGTTTAAAACTATACAATTTGAATAACAAAAATTAAAAGAATATAATTTTAAAGTAGAAAACTTAAATATTGTCAATAAAAATACACAAAGCAACCATAACAGTTTATACGAATTGAGCCACTACTGGCCGATACACTTACTATACAAACTTACTAGCCGCGCGCGCGGTGGGCAGATTATTTCTATTTTTGCTTTTAGGGAACATCGGCTTGTGGGTCATAATTGCAAGAAATTATCTTTTTCTCAACGTTTTTATGCTCATATTAATAATAAGTTATTAGTTTTGTGGGAAAACTTACTATCGCGAATTCTACTAAATCTACACGTACGTTTTGAGAAACCCTGAATTGTTGGAATCTGTTGGTTCTCGCGCTTCGCGCTCGATAATATATTTATCTCGCGCTCGATGATGTATTTCCCCCATATATGTTCACAGACCTTTTAAGCATCTACAACTGTAACTTGGCGATTGTGAATTCTCTGTTGCTAAAGCTCCTTTGTCGTTTGTCCAAAAATTTAATTTTTTTTATTTTTAAAGCAGTTTCTTACGAATAAAACGAAAACTACACGTCCTATCAAAAAGTGATCAACAACAAATTTGTAGATCTTTTTTGGATACATAATTTTTATTTTCTCATATTTTCTTGTATCTTGCATAGTTTGACCACAAAATGGAATTTTTAATTTTTTATTATTTTTTGTGCGATAAAAATTTGAATTTTCGATTTTTCAGAAAAATTCAAAAAGTTGTCATTATAATCTTGTAGGGCTCTCAAAAAGAAACGTTTTTCTCCTCTTGACATTTTTTCATATCGTGCGTTGTTCAGCTTAAAATGTTAATTTCCGTTTTATTTTTTGGATTTTGAAAATGCTATAACTCTGATAATTTTTTTTTTTTATCAAAAAATGTCGTTTAGATAAATTGTTCGCCTTTTTGAGTACTAATAATAACCGTACATAGAATTTTCAAACCTTGAAAAAAAGTGGTCTCAAAAATTTTCAAAATGTGCTCAGTTTTTGAATTTTTATCCAAAATGGCTGGTTAACGAACTTGTTCTTTCTTTTTAGGCCTTAAAAAAGTGTGCCAAAGCACAATCCAATCTTATCAATCTTTCGAAAGTTATCGTGCCTACACGATACTACAGACTACAGACTACAGACAGACACCTTCGTAAAAACCATTTTTTCTGACTCAGGGTGCCTCAAAACGTCGACATTTGATTGAATCCGCGAAAGTCATTTTTCACATAAAACCAATACCTTCTCATTGAGATGAGAATGTAAAAAACAGGTTTTATGATGGTATCTGTCTATATGTCTTCGTCGTCTGTATACATGATAACATTTAAAAGAATAATCGGATTGAATTGTTTTTTAACCCATATATTTAGGGACCAAAAAGAAAAGTTAAATTCCATAAAACATGTCTAAACATTTTATGTCTCTTTTCGATAAGACTCATAGTTTTTGTTTTAACCCTTAACGGCCACATCTCCAAATACACCTTCAGATATTTTTGGCTGAAAAAAAAACATGAGTGATGTTGAAACAATACAAAATAGATACAAAATATCTCCAAAGCCTTCGTTATAATTTAACTATTCGAAAAAATATGCTTGAAAATAATGTAGACAATCGGCAAAAAATCGGAAAGCCTGTGGGATGTGAGGCAACCCCGTGTTATTGTTAAGAGTCGTGAAAAATGTCACCAAAAATTAAAAAATTGAAGTTTTGGAAAAACGACACAAGATACAATAAACTCTTAAAACACAAAGTTATTCATCTAAAGAAGGTCTACACATTCGTTGGTGACCATTTTTTTACAGATGTTTAGTTTTAGTTTTAATCGTGAAAAATATTTAAAATTTTCAATTTATGGGAAAATGACACGAGGTGCAATAAAAAGTTAGGTAACGAAAAATTTTCGCCTGGAACAAAAGTCTAGGACCGAGGAGCAGAAATTAATAAAACATAGCTTTAATATAATAGAGTTTAACAGAATATTGAAATTTTCTCTATCTTTCAACATGTATAGATTACAATTTTTGACAACTAAAGGCTAATATTTTTTTGTTTTGTTATTTTTATAACCTTCTTTTTTTATCATTTATATTGCATTTGAAATTTTATTTTTCTTCACATTTATAATTATTAATATTCTTTACAGAATTGTCTTGAGAATATAATCTTATTGGATCAAGGCATCTTTAATTACTGCAATCTAACTTCTTGTCAATATCTATCTCGAAAATTCGATCGTTTTTATTGAAATTAAGGATCTTCGCCACATTATTGAAATCTTTTGTAGTCTGAAGTATGTAATTTTATATGTAGTACACTTTTTATAACAGAAAATGCAATATCACCAAATTACGATTCTCAATGATTTGACTCTTAAATTTCAAAAAATCAATGCTAATCGATGGAAGTTTCTTATTCTAAATTTGGTAAACTATTAAGAGTAGGGTAGCGCGGGGTAAGAGTTGTTGTAAGAATAATAGTATATTGTGCTACATGTGCTGATTCGAGTTTTTGGGTTTTTGAGACAGATACGAACCCGAAAACCTACCCGAAGTCATTTTCACACCACTAATATTTGTTCATATTTTTATGTACATATTATAATAGGGAAGTTTAGGTATGATACTTAAAAACATGTATTATCCACCAAATATTTTTAATGAAAATACTGAAGCTTTGAACTGGTTTGCTAATTATTTAGAAAATAATCTGCAAACAAATGTTTTTTTACCATTTTAATATCTGAAATAATATTTAAAAGTTTTGATTGTTCTATAAATTGTTAGTACAACAAGTAAAAATATGTATTAATTGAGTCGTTCGAACTTAAGCTGTATTTGCAGAGAACGGCTTTTTAGTTTCTCTGGTTTCCTGAATGCATATTGCCATGCTTTTTGGATTCTTTTTAACTTTTCGATTTTTATTGAACTTTGTTAGAGTGTGCGCATGGTCGGCCATATCACAAAATTTGCCATTTCAAGAATACGATTTCTTTGATCTCTGAATAAATTGCATACGTAAATAAATTCTCTGTTGATCAGAAATAATGGAGATAGATTTGAAGATCACACAAATTATATTTTAAACTGTTATGAACAATTTATTTAAACAGATTCTCCAGTTACTCAGCTTTTTTTAGACAAAAATTGTTTTGTACTAAAATCGTTCTGCTTTATTATCAGATCAGAATGGTATTTAGAAGTAAAAAATGGTCATAAATGAAACGTTTAGAAAAAGTTTATAAAGTTTTCCAATTTTTTATATCTATTAAGGATCATAAGTAGATGACAAACGGATTCACTGGAGTATTTGTTTAAGTAAATTATTCTCAACAATTGAAGGAAATATTAAATATAATTATTTTAATCTATCTTCAATAATTACGACGAATCTCACAGTGCAGTTACCTTTGGTTTTATTTGGGAAATTACTGAAGCCTAGGTCCTCAATAAACCTTCTAACGGACCTGGTTACTAATAATAGAACTATATAATTTAGCTACTAGTTATTACTTTGCAGTATCGTATGGAATAGGAGCAATATCTTACATTTTTTCTTTTTCTGACCTTTTCTCCATTTCCACTACTACCGACTTAAATTATTATTCTTATGAAAAACGGCTCAATTGCTCAATAAAAAATTGTTACGAAAAATCTCTGCGTATTGCTTAAGACGCTTACAAGTCACCAACGAGGAAACAGACATTACAATAAAAGATAATAATACAAATAAAAAGCAAAATTGCTGTAATTTCAGTTTGAAATTCCACTTTATTTTGAACCCATTAAATTAAAATCTTCAAATTCAGAAGACATAGAGTTTCAAATTTTCAATCTGTAACATTTTCAAATCAAAAATAATTTTATATCGAATGCCTGGTTCGAAAAGGTTTCGTTTGTATGGCATGAATCTAAAATAAATTCTAAATTAATCAATGCCTAAGTCAAGAAGCTACAATTTAAAAATAAAAAATTCGTTTCAATTTAAAAAACAAAAGTAGGAGATTGAAAATTTGAAACTTCGCTCCCTGAGGCAACACCTATCTCAAATTTCCAGGTAAAATCCTTTAAAAAATTTAGATTCTTGAAATTTCATTGAATGCAGGCCTAATTTAGCTAGCATCGAGATGTTGACTGATTCGCGACCCTTGGTAACGTAACGCTAACCCAGTGAAATAGATAGTCCATGGACTGAGAGAAGGGAGTTGATATTGAGGGGATTGGGTGATGGGGGGCGGATTTCACAAAATCCATCCATATATCGCGTAGCCAACAAACCGACCGAATCTGGACAGAACGGATGGGTAGGCCACGTTTTCACCATTGCCACTCTAGCATTCTACACTGGTAGAGGTACCAGAAGCGAAGCCTGATGCCCTGGTACCAACGCAACCCCCAGCCCCTATCACTCCCAATTCACCCCACCCGCGCCCTCGCCTCGTCTCGTCGCGGTACAACGACTACAGCAGTGGCTCGGCACTCCGCAAATTTTCAACCCACGTATTCGAGCTCGTTTTTGCTGCGTCCGCCGCCAGATCAATGGGGTTGCTAACACGGGTATGTATATGTGTCCGTCCACCGCCCCCAGTTGACCCCCAACCTTCCCATTCCCCCCAACGCCCCCGTTCACTCACATGCCTCTGACCAACGAGCCCCTTCCCGCAACACCAACAGGGCTTGGTACAGGGTGATTATAAACTCCCGACTAATTGTAAGCGTTTCTTGCTCACGGACCGCAGTTCTTTTTCAGGTTTTTGTTTTTCTGTTTTCCAGTACTACTTTTGTTTTTGTTTGGGACGATTGTGCCGGACTGAAGCCTTTCATTTTTTTTAGAGAGGCAAGTTTCTTTGGTAAATGTAGTCAAGCGGAAAATGGCGTTTTACGAGGAGGGTGAAATAGGATCGAGGATAATAGGAAAGTTGGTCCGTTTGAGATAATGATAACGAAAGATATTGGTCCTTTTTTACAAGAGAATTACTATCCGCTTTTAAAATACTGGCAGCGAAGTTTACAGATGAATGAATCTAAAACAAAAATAGGCTGACCTCTATAAAAAAAATCTGCTTTCCATAAAAACTGAAAATGATGACAAAGAAAAAAACATCAGTATAAGGGTAAAAATATTTGGTCTTGATTTTATCTTGAATGTCTTCAATATGTCTTCAAGACTATGATGCCGGGTTCCGTCTCACTAGCTAGACATTAGAGATATACAGACTTGTCTTGCATTTATGGCTGTAGCTGTGCCAAGACAAGACCAGGTAGACTTGTCTTGAGACACGGAAGGATAATTAATTCATGTATTGGTTTTATTACTACCGGCGTCAGGGCTTGCCACTGACCTGTAGATCTCAATAACTACAGGCATATAAAATTTTTCATAAACAGATTAAAACTGTCAATTTTTACAAGTATCTAGTGAACTGTTGCAGATGGGAAAAAATGGACAACATTTTTAGATTCGCCATCCAAAGAACATTATAAAAAGTCAAAAAATCTTGTCACAACAGATAAATTTTTGTCTTAAGACATCAAAAATAGTCTGGTTCCGTCTCAAGAGCTAGACATACAGCCTAACTTAAAATTGTCTTGGATTAGTCTTTACCAAAGACCAAATCAAGACCAAATATTGTAATCCGGGGGGATAGGGAGAGTATTTTAACCGAACTCTTCCAACCAAACATATTCAGTCATGATAACCAAACCAGTACGGTTGCCACAAACCAACGTTTGGTTCAGACAACCGAAATAGTGCCAACCTAACACAGTTCATTTAGGACAACCAAACCAGTTCTTTGCGTGTATCGAGCAGGGAGGCGATAGGGCAAATTGGTATAAACAAATATTAATGCTTGGGATGAGGGGGTACAGGTTAAAAGGTATACGGGTACATAGAGATATAATGGGTGGGGTAGGAGCGGTATGAGAGGCAGTGACTCGGAGAGGTATATAGAGAAGAGAGTGTAATAACGTAAATATAGTATATGTTAATCATTATATCTGCATATAAGAATGAAAACGGATATAAGAAAAGTTGGGGAGCATTGAAAGCTATATGATATGGGTTCATTAAAGTATTACGTAGGACACTTTATAGGTGGGGAGAGGGATCTTGCTTAGTGTTACAAAATGAAAAAAAAAAAACCTACAGAACAAGTCGGAAAACCGCATTATATATATTGAGGGGGAGGGGGTGAAAAATTTGTGGAAAACTGCGTTACGTAATACTTAAATAACCCCTATGGAGAAATGAGAGGGATGGGAGAGGTTGGAGAGGAGTGATATATAAAAAGGCGGTGAGGGATATGGGGGTAAGGGGTAATGGATGGAGAGGGTATAAAGAGAAAGGGTTGAGTGAAGGGGGTAAGGCTGGGTTTAGTTTTTCTTACCTTTCGGACGTTGTACTAACTGCGACCGCTTTGAGACAAAAATCATCCTCGCCCAAAAGCAGCCCGTTTAGCTTGTACACCACAGAGAAAAGTTTTTTTTATTTACGAAACCGTTTCTTAAAATTCGTCTACTCTAATTCAAAGCAAAAAATTTGTTTTATATTAAATAATGACTTTTTTCTTCTTCTTTGAGATACAGAAATTATATCTGTTCATTTAATAAAACGTAGTTAAAATCACAAAATTTACAAATTAGGATTGTATTACTCTTAATTGAAATTTATATTTTAACAACTCTCATAGAATGTTTGAGTATGTGAAACTAATTATCAATTAAATTTGCTATATTTCAGTACGGCTACGCACTTCATTGATATTATGAATGTTAAAGTTGATTGTCATTTCATTTATTTTTAAACATTTAAATTCAAGAAAATTCTGAAAAAGTAGCGTCAAGGTTGACGCGTTTATTTTTTTTTTTCAATAAAAAATATACGTTTTTTGAAAGAGTAACGGTATGTTGTGATATTGTAACTATAATCATAAAAAGCTGCCTGCGAAAATACGAAGAGGCTCCACCAGAAACCGCTGAGTGGCTAATTAAATTAAATTAATTTCTCGTTGACTAGAACAAAATATTATTATTTTTTAAACAGATTTTCGTTAAGAAAGTAAACTGTTTCTTTATTTAAAATTGAAAAGGAAACCAAGACATTTCTTTAATTTAAAAAAAAAAAACTTTAAAAAAACATGTCAAAAAAAGTGGTAAAAATGAATTTCTGTTTCTTAATTATGATTGAAATCGAAGTTGCTTTATATAATATAAACTAAAAACTGAATTTTTATCCCATTTGTGTCAATGTGAACAACCTTCGGAGCTCAATTTCGAATTTATTGTTACACTCAACTCTACGCTCGCTCTACACTCGAACCTGAATCAAAGAGATAGATCAATAATAATTTCGTTTCGGTCATCAACAATTACACTCGATTCAACCGCTAATCAACGGCATACGAAATCATTCAGGGCTCACATTACAGATAGAAAACAATACAAAATAATTACATATTTCTCTGGAAATTTGCAATACTCTCTGTTCCTCCATAATGCTATTAACTTACGTGTAAACATATAAATATTTTACAGTTGTTATTCCAAAAATAGTGTTTGGAATAAGATTCTTTAATTGTTATATAACCTTAAAAATATGGTAAAGAAATCACTGGGATTTGGTTTTGAATTTTAATTAAAGCAAAATTTTAATAGCAATTATTTTCCGATGCACAAAAGTAGAAGCAATTGTATATAAAATGTCTGACTAAAA
>CAKNWU010091533.1:0-11675 GCA_932072015.1 Andricus quercustozae | reverse complement strand
AAAAGATTTGTTTTATTAAAAAATAAAATTCACATTGAAAACAAAACACTTTTTTACATAACACTGAATTTAAAATTGATAATTACCAATATGGTCCCGAAATTTTCAATTAGTCATATGCCAAATTGGCATAAGTCGTATGTTAGTTAATGACGACACAACGGAGACTAAGCGAGCGAAAATAAATACAAGTGGTATATAATCTATAGTACATTTCAGTGTGTGCATGAAAACATATGTGTCAAAGAATCTGAATGTGTAGGTAAATGAAATATTATTGATTAAAATTTTTTCAGAATAGGGAAATATCGGAAATTTAACGCATGAATGTCCTCTTTTTTATTTATACTACTCGGATTACTCTTAATGTGAATCATCTCAGAAGTTAGACGTTTTTTATAATCAGACTCAAAATCTAATATTTTTGCGTTATTCCAATCAAATTTATTCTGATGTAAATTAATTACAGATTCTTCTTTCCCATATTTTTCATGCTCATTTATGCGAGTTTTTAGCGATCTCTTAGTTTCGCCTACGTAAGAAGCCTCACAATTTTTACAAGTGAGTGTATAAACTAAATTTGTACGATCCCATTTTTCAGAAACACCCTTACCAAGTTTAATAATCGAGTTTAGAGAAGATTTCAAAGAAGGTAAAGTTGTTATGTTAGCTTTCTTAAGATGAGTAGATAATTTATAAAAAATGTTCGGTATGTAAGGAAGACTCACTTTAGGTTGTTGTAAAAAATTCTTGTTACCTGAATTATGTTTTTCTTTATTAGTGTGTGAAAATTTGATTCTATTCATACGAGTTTTAATATTTTTTTGAATGAAAGTGATAGGATAATCATTTTTAAGTAGTATTTGAGTAATAATTTTAAGATTTTGAAAATGGAATCGTTTATCGGACAAATTTATGGCCCTATCAACCAAATTAAACACAATATTCCTTTTCATATTATTTGGATGACCTGAAAAGTAGTTAATAGTTCTACTTGATGTAGAGGGATTTTTGTACCAATTAGTAATAATCCTGTTGTTTTCTCTAAATAGAATTAAGTCCAGAAAATTAATCCTATTCTTATTTTCCAATTCTGAAGTAAATTTAAGATTTTTGTTATAAGAATGAAAAATTTAGATGACCCGGTTAATATGGTCTCTTTTTATACATAGAATAGTGTCATCGACATAGCGATGGTAAAAAAAGAGAAATACAATTGTGAGCAACTTTCAATTTTTTTAAACAATTAGTTTCCAGATCATCCATGACCATGCCTGCAAATAACGGCGAAATCGGGGAGCCCATCGGTGTCCCTTCAATTTGTTGATATACCGTGTGGTCAAAAATGAAATAATTGTTATCAAAAAGAAACTGAGTACAATTTCTAATTTCGTCAAACGGTATTTTACACTTATTTACAATTTGATGGTACCTTTTGTCGAGACTTTCAAGAACTAGAGAGCATGGAATGTTCATTTTTGACCACACGGTATATCAACAAATTGAGATGAATTTTTAACTAAAATTGTGTGACATTCAACTGTATTGCTTAAATGATCAGATAAAAGAAATTAATTTGTAAAAACAACAAAAAAACGAATTTTCAAAAAGTACATACACTTTTGGTTGAAAATTTTAATTTAAAAAAATCGAACCTTGAAAAAAATGAATCTTTAACGAAGGAGTTTAATTTTCAATCAACTAATTAAATTTTCAACAAAAATCGTTAATTTTCTACTAAAAAAGACGAATTTTCAAAAAAATACATGAATTTTGAATCAATCACTTGAATTTCCACAAAAAAAATGTTCGTTCAAATAGTTGAATTTCAAATTAAAAAAGATCAATTTTAAATCAGAAATGGAAAAGTAAACTTTCTAGTATAAGAAATTTTCAAATAAATAGTTGAATTTTTAACTAAAAAAGAAAATGAAAAAATATTGATATTCAATTTTATATTACAATTATACAAAAAATTAGTTATGTTCTCGAAAAACAAATGCCCTGACTTTAAAAAAAAATTCCCTAACATTTTCAGGTATTTCGAGGTGAGTAGACACCTTGATTATTATATTCATACACCTCCAAAAAAACCGTTCAGCAGTCTTTTTCTGTTTAGCAGAGAAAAAATTTGAAAACAAATTTTTTTTTTCTTTAAGAGAATAAAAATTCCAGGACCATAAGCAAAATTCAAGGACTTTTCCAGGTTTTTTTGAGGTAGAAAAAAATTCAAGGATTTTTCCAGGTTTTGAAGGATTTCCAGGGCGCTAGACACCCTGAATTAATCTAGGTGTAATTGTAATCGGGCGTAATCAAAGTAATCCGAAATAATCCGAAACTCCAGTGTAATCCTTTGTAATCCACTTGTAATCCAGGGCAATACCCCTCCAAGTTTGGCTTATATCGGACAACAATGAATTTTTGAGTGAGTACATTTAAGAAATAATGCCCCGTACCAGAAAAACATGAATTAAAAATGAGTTCAAAATAAGTGTAAGTTTTATGAGGATTTGAATTATAATATCTATTTAAATATAAGGATATTAATACTTAAAAAAACGTTTATTGGTAGAAACAAAATTAGAAAAGTTTTGTCTAAGATAGTAATCATGTAATTTGTTATTTTCCTTATTTCTGTTTGAAGTGGATAATCCCTTGTACATATATTTGAGAGGTTCATCTTGGAAGCTGGCAAACATTCTCTCCCGTTTCCTGCCTTCATTCTTTGGGAAAAGATAAACTTCCACGAAGCTAGCCGGGTCGTCTAAGTCTCGAAAGTAAACCCTGTAAGCTGGTATGTACACGTGCCCTCACATGCCAGTTCCTAACAGAATCCGGTCTATTTGCAGGCGGGTACCTACACCCACCATTACCAGAATCCCCAGATACCTAAAGCGTAAATAATCCCCTTATGATCCCGAATTCTGTTTCAATGGCAAAGCCGAGAATTAAAATAAAACCGGGTACATCCGTGAATTAATCAGGAACACAAATTCAAGCCGGGAATCACATTTAAAGTTTTGGAAAATGTGAATTTTCAAAGGTTTTGAGAGAATCAACAAATGTTCTTAAGATTTCTGGGAAAATTTCAAATGATTTTTATTTTGGAAAATTAATTTTAGAAAAAATTAAAATCATTTTTAAAGATATTTATAATGTTTAGAAGTTTTGAAAAGTTGAAAAAATAATTTAAAATTTGAAAAATTTCAAACAAAATGTAAGCTTTTAAGAATTTTGATAAAAATTCAAAACTTTTTAAGAATTTTGAAAGGTTTCAAGAGTTATTAAGGCTGTTCAGATTACTATGAAAATTATAAATGTTTTTATATTTTACATATAATTAATTTTTAAAAAGAATTTCAAAAAATTTTAGAAGATTTCTGTATTTCTAAAAATGTCGAAAAAAATCTTTTCAGTTCAAAATGCAATTGTTTGGTAGAAAATTAATTTGTTTGGTTGAAGATTCAACTATTTTGTTGAAAATTTGTCTTTTTTTCAAATATGATTTAAAATTTGAAAAGATTTAAAAATATTTCAAACAAAATGTGAATTTTCGAAGATTTCGGAACAAAATGTAGAAGCGTTTTAAGAATTTTGAAAGATTCCAACAGAATAATTTTTTTTTTAATTAAATGATCAAATGATTTCCTTAAAATTTTAAAAAAGAATGTAAAAGATTTTAAAGCACAATTTTTCATTTTTTTAAGATTACAAAATTTTAGTAAATATTCGAGTAGTTCAAGAGATATGTAGAAGTTTTGAAAAGATTAAAAAATAATTTAAAATTAATATAGATTTCAAAACATTTAAAACAAAATGTAGGTTTTTGAATATTTTGAACAAAAATTCAAGATATAGTTTTTAATTTCTTTGGTATTAGCGATTGGATTATAAAAATGATTTATTTCTGTATTAAGGGAATTGTTCAACAACTATGTTATAAACGCATGCAAGTATAATTAAACTGTCATAATAAAATATTTGAAATAGTTTTTTATAATTATTCTTCATTAATAATTAATTGCTTATGTTAAAGACATTACAAATTATATCTAAGAATTATTTACCAATTAGAATAGCAAAAATAGCTAACCAAATATATGCTTATAAAAAGGAGCAACTATCATGTTAAAAAAATCTGTGTCGATACTTAATACATCAAAATTGTATTATATTTCCGATATTGTGGGAAATATTATTTTGTTTTAGTTTAATAAGATATCAAAATAAATAAACTTACACATACCAAAACCTTATCTTAAATGCGCTTTATTCGTGCTTCTGGTAAGAGGTAATTTGATATTTACAACTGACAAAAAACAGGAAAAAGCGGGAAATATTATATTTTTCTCAAAATCGAATGATTTGAAAAAATAAATTTCTAAATTGAAAATACTCAGGATGAAAATCAACATTCGCGGTAGGCAACTAAAAAAAAGCTGAAAAGAATCCTTATCTGAAATAATCAAGTATTTTGGACCTTTTGTGTATTCTGGGTGCAATTCTCATCCGTTTTCAATGTGGCGGCTGTCTGAAAAACCATTACAAAAAAAGTTTAGGTGTCATTTTATGTTAATGCCTTAGAAACTATCAGATTAAAACAAACAAACCAACAAAAAATAACAACCAATTTTCAACATGTGTTCACTAAGGTGGTCCAAAATCTACTATCTTTATATATATTTCAGTTTTACTTATGTACGTCTGTTATTACTGAAGGAATAAAAGGAAAATCATGTATTTTTCAATTATTGTTCCATTGAATAATGGTACCTTTAAATTAAATTAAGGAATAAATCAATTAATCAACTTAATTTCTGATGGTAAATCAATACTCAATCAGTACTCTCAATTAATGAAATCTAGTAAATTAGTAATTTAATTAAACGGAGTGTCTCGTCTTTCTCAAATTGCTGGACGACTAGTCTATCCCCATTTCCAGCTCCGTTAATTTTTTGGGACGACTAGACTCAGCCTTAATTAAAATTAAATTGATTGAGCGTACCTATCATATTACAAAAAATTTACAAAATACATGAAATATCACCAAGAACATCTGCGATGCAAAAAATCTGCCAAACACAACTACATGAATTTGTGAAATCAAAGTTGGCCAAGAAATTAAGATATCAATATACATAATAAAATATATTAGGAAACTTTTTTTTTGCAGAACACTATAGAAGTTTTTAAAATGAAAATTAAAAAGGAGTTTTAAATATTTGAAATCTCGGCGGCATAAAATGTATTTTTCTGTGTAGGGAGATTGATGGTTTAATATAATCCTGCCAAGTTTTAAAATGTCTGAAATGCCTTTTTAAAATTTATTTGAAAATTTTCTGTGGGGTTCTTTATAAATAAAGTTTTTAAATATATTTTGCTATGGATATGTATTTCTGAATAACTTGGGCAACATTGATTTCACAAATTCATGTGGTTGTACTGGGCAGATTGTTTGCATCGAAGATGTTTTTGGTGGGATGAAAATTATTTTATAATAGAAAACTGACTTTTAGAATGTGTTTTCGAAAATTTTGTTGATCGGGACAAATATTTTGAACTATTAAATGCGGAGGGTAAGTCCACTGATTTTCGCCTGAAACGTTTTGCGGGTATATTTCCAAATAATGTGAGATTTTTTAATTCAGTAACGATATAATGATTGATCAGCTTTTGAATTTGTTATTTTATTAATAGCAGAATTTGGATAGTAATAGGAAAAAGCTAATTTTGAAGTAAACTTAAGAAATCAGAACCAGTCTTTGAATTTTGTATTTTATCACTTTGCATTTTTGCTCATTTTGAAAACTTTCCTGTAACAAAGAATGTTACAACTTACCATGAGCAATGCTCGTAAATTTTTTTTATCTAAATCCATTACATACTTATCCCAAAATTATATTTTTCATAATAAAATCACTTTGAAAAAATTACAAATTCTCGAGAAAATGCACGTTTTAGAGGGTTATAACTTTTTCCTTGGATCTCTAAAAAATCTGAGGATTTGCACATAATTATATTCCAGTATGATTTATTCACTATTAAAATTTTACGAAGGCCCTCTAAAAAGTGCATTTTCTAGCGAATTTGTAATTTTCATCAGGCGATTTCATTATAACAAAATTATTTTTGCACAAATATAAGATGGATTAATATGAAAACTGGTACGAAGATCACTCACGGTAAGTTTTAACACATTAATCTAAATAGTTTATTGACGTGAATGTTTTTTAAAACGTGCAAAATATCAAATATTTTACGTTCACTTCAAAAATTGCTTTTGCCTATCATTTCTTTCTAAAGTCGACTATAAAGTGATATCAAAAATTTAAGGGCCACTTAATCAGTATATTGTCGCTAGGTTCAATTCAAATATGTATTTTGCTATTTTAAAGACTTTCAAATGTATGTGGAAAACCACATAATTTTTATCCATTACATAGAGGCTAAATCAACTCTAAATAATCAAAAATTACTCATTTTAAAATCTCAGATTTTTTACAGGGCTGCGTCTATTTGTCCCGAAAAATGGGCGGAGCTCGAAAAGGGCATGAAATAGTCGTCCCGAAATTTCGGGACGACAAGCCCAACTTATAAAATATATTTAACAACTCATTCCGAATTTCAGGACGGCGAGACTCTTTGTTTTATGCCCGCAACACGTTTCAGATGAAAGTACCAATCACCGCAGGACGGAACGAGCGACTACGCTCGTTCAGAAGAATCTAAGTTGCGATCTGCAGTTGCAATGAGAAGGGGTAGTTTGGGTATGTGCATGGAATTACTTAGTTCTCTAGAGGACTAAATGCCACATTAGTTCGCTGTGACGTCACCAATCGAGAAAACACCAAATTAGATTCTTCTGAACGAGCTGTGGCGCGGGTATTGGGGAAAATATGTTACACTAGACTTTTGGTTGTAGCACGGGTTTGGTTCTGACCTTGGCTTGAATAAAAATTCACCGAAACGTAAACATCAGGGCCGTGTTGTAATGTTGCACAATGTGACGCAGTTACAGCTAGGCCGTTGGGGTACTGCGCCTTATCGCTATGCTACTGTTTTGTCATGCATGAGTGACCACGGCACATCCCCCCGCGGCTTCTCTCATCCACAGCCGCCGCTGCAGTGTCATTCTTGGAACGCCCGAATCGAAATTACTAGAATCCGAAGTCTAGTGTAGTTTTAATTATAGGCTTTACTCTATTTTACTGATGTAAAGCGTCTCTTCATTCAGGAAGTTTACTTTGGGAAAATATGCAAACTCAACTTAGAGGAAGTAGCTTTGTGGTATAATGGGGTAAGGTCTTTGCACCTGGAGTCCTATTAAATTTATCCTAGAGACACCTGCAATCTCGAAGAAATTTTCCACCTGAGGATCTCTTAAAAACCTCATAAAGTTTCACAAATTGGCCATTTATCTGAAAGACATATTTTTTAGAGTCGCAAGTTGCGTCTTTAAAATTTAGTGTAATTTTTTATCATCGGAAATAACGAGCAACTCTTATTATATTAATATTATTGAGGAAAATAATGATTATACAAGTAAACTTTATTTCAGTTTTAAACAGAAACAAGATTGTAATATTTAACTGCTGAAGATGCTCATTATCGTTTTTTACTCTCCAATACGAAAATTTTTTTAACAAATTGCAGTTGAACTCAACCAGAGAAGATAAATTTTCAAAAAAATAGAAAAATTCTTAACCAAACTAATTAATTTTCAACCAAACAATTGCATCTTTAACCGAAAAGATTAAATTTTTTTTTTTAGAAATATAGAAATATTTTGAAATTTTTTGAAATTTTCTTTCAAAATTAATTATTTACAGTACAAAATCATTTGTAATTTTCCCTGGAATCTTAACAACCTCAACAACTCTTAACACCTTTCAAAGTTCTTGAAAAGTTTCGACATTTTGTTTCAAACGTTTTGAAATATTATCAAATTTAAAATTATTTTTTAATCCCTTCAAAACCTCTAAATATTCTAAATATTTTTTTTAAATTGTCCACATTTCCTTTATATAATAAACTTTTTCTAAAAATGTCTCACTGGTCTGCATAAGGGAGATTTACAGAAGTTGACCATTTTATAGAATGAGATTTTCAAAAACAAAAAATTTTCCAAACGCCTCAAATATTTTTTTAAATTAAGAGTAACTCAAGAGAGTATGAAAATATGAAACTAAAAAATCAAGGAATGTATTTGTGATAAATATGAATTTTAAATGATGCTATAGGTCGCGTGACAGGACATGCGTCTATGTCAAAAAAAATTCAAAAATCTTTTTAAAATATATGCAGAACAGATACAAATATTTTAAAATGTGGGAAAAATGACTATTTTCACGATTTATTTCATTTAGACTACAACGTTTCAAAAAATCCTCTCATTTTGTAGAATGATAAATTAATCTGAACCGCTACCGGACATTATATAAAAAATATTATGCAAAAATAGTGATCATTATTAATTGTTATTTGGAATCGAAGTTGATAAATCGATTTTTAAATATATAATGAATATTAAATATATAATGGTATTACATAGCATATAGTATTAAGTTGAAAAAGATAAAAATCAAGAGTTCAACATTCTAGACTTGTGGATTTCAGTATGGTTAAAAAGCGATTTATCATTGTTGATTTTAAGTAACAGTAAATAATTTTTATCTGTTCTGTATATATTATTAAAAGATTTTTGACATATTTTTTTTTATTATAGTCGCATGTCATAAAATTCATATCCACCACAAATATTAAAGAAACAAAATATGTTTGGTGATTGGGCAATTTGTTTTCGAAAATCTCATTGTCTAAAATAGGAACCTTTTTGACAATTACCCTGATATATTCACTAGTATTACGGAATTTTCCGTGAAACTAACCGTTCAAGTATAACCCTGCTATAGACCTGTTTTTTGCGCCTACATTAATTACTTTCTAATTGTTTCAGGTAAGTAATGAAACTTCGTAAAAAACTTTTTGCTAATATCAGAACTGATTCTATCTCGGACTCTATTCATTCAAGTTCCAGTTGGGGCTAATTAAATATGATTTAATGAGAATTTAAACATCGACATGAAATTAGCATTTATAACAGTAGAAGTAAATTCCGATAGTTACAAAATCGGCTGCAAGTAGTATATACCATTTTCAGCCAGCCGTAAGAGAATATAAGTATCATAATACATTTTCTACCAGACACAAAAGTTGCAAGTAGCATGATTAAAGTAAAAGTCATTCTAAATTAGTCAATATGGATTCCGAGTAAAATGAATCAATTTTATTCGTACGCTAATGTTAAAGTTACATAAACTTGCTATAGAAAAAGCTTTACGTGCATGTGTGTAGGGTAGGGGGGTGTCAACATTGTCAGAAAAAGCGTTATGTATTTTTTGAACGGCCCCTAATTCAAAATTTAGTTTTGAATAGTATGAATCATTTCCAGTTAGCCACAATTGATTCGAAGTAGGAATAGTCATTATAATCCAGCCACAAATATGATAAGTGGAATAAGTAGTTTAAAGTCAGACACGATGGGTATCAAGTAGTCTTTTTAGTTTGACATAAAGAATGCCTCGTAGTATATATCACTTTAGGACACCCAAAATGTGTTTCAAGTAGTATATGTCATCTTAAGTCAGACATGATGAATGTCAAGTGCTATACATAGGTCTTTTTGGATTTGCATAATGAGTATCAATTAGTGCAGATCGACTTGGACCAACAAAAATGTGCTTCAAACATTACACGTCATTTTAAGTCAGACACGAGTGATGTCAAATATTATAGGTCTTTTTGGATTGACATAGCGAGCGTCAAGTAGTATAAATCACTTTAGGCCAGCCAAAATGCGTTTCAGGTAGTACATGTCATTTTAAGTCCAACGCGAGGGGTGCCATGTGCTATAGGTCTTTTTTGATTTACATCACGAGTGTCAAGTAGTATAGATCACTTTAGGTCAGCCAAAATGTGTTTCAATTAGTTCACGTAATTTTTATCCGGGCGCGAGGCATGTCAAGTATGATAGGTCTTTTTAGATTAACATAACCAGTGTTAAGTAGTATAGATCACTTCAGATGCAGCCAAAATGTTTTTCATGTTGTGCACGTCATTTTAAGTCAGACAGGTCGGATCTACTCAGCTTTAAAACAGAACTGTCAAGAATAAGGATCATGAATTTTCTCTCAGTTTCCCATCGACAAAAACTGGTAGATACTGAAAATCGCCAGTCGATCCTGGCTCAGGCTGCACTTGTGGATTGTGTAGACCCCTGGTCTAAGTCAATTTAAGACAGCAAATTTCTTAAGAAAAAAACTCATGATCTTATAAATAGCTCTGAAAGCGATTTGTTTGATCCTTCTGGGGGGTATCACCATGGATTTTAATAGAAATCGGGGAACAAATCTTTTTTACGCAAATAGGCGTCGTCCAAAGATCTTGTTGAGTTTTTTCATGGGTATTCCTTTTCTCGCTATTGTTCTGGAGTCACGTAATGTATCAACAAGCATGTCACGTTGATGTACAAGTGTTTTACTGGCTGGACATTTGAATAAAAGGGACAGAGGCGCCAGACGGGTTTGTAGCCTCTGACCCGCGGCGTGTCCGGTTGGCTGGGTGGTTGCCTGTCGCGGAACTGGTTCCGTGCCTGCTGATGGCAATTTCGGTCCTGTTTTGAATTTAGATGGAATTTAGGCAAGCTGTTACGGTGTGCAGCCCCCTTGATCGAGCATCACGTATAGGCGCACTGCTCGTGGAGGTGCATGCATATATCGTACGATGCACGTGCATATTGCATTTGCAAATATTACATGTTACGACTGGCACACAGTTCCGCACGCGGTTCGTTCCTTGCCTCTCATTACACTTTCCTAACGAGCCAAATTTATTCTCAATTTCCTCAGTTTCCTTGCAGAGTTTTTCTTTTAAATTATTTTACATCAAAAGTTTTGCAATAATGAATTGTTATTGAAAAACGTTCTCAAAATTTGGATTACTAAAAACAGAAAAATTACATTCGAGAATTGATAGAGCTTCATAGATCTATAAAAAAAAAGTTGTAAAAAGTTTATACTTTTCACGGAATATAAAAAAATTATTTGAAAACTTTCCCATGTAAAATTTAGTTTTTTAATATTGTTTTTTTTACTCTAATTAACATAAAACATATAAGTGAAACACCCGCAATATATTATGAGACAAATAGAAGTTTTAAAAGTGAATGAGTGCAATTTTTTTAATTCTTTAAAACTTTCAAAAAATTATTTTGTCATAAAATTATTGGAAAACTAACAGCGAATAAAATAGATGGTTTTTAAGAACTTTTTATTTATTTATTTAAATGATTTGTTTTAAAATGCGCGATACGAAAGAAACTAATAGTACCATTTGCTTCAGCTAAAAAAAGTACATAAGGTGTTATGTGTTATGTGTTTCACCAAAATTGTCCAAAGCATGGATTTTATGTCATTTTTCTCGCAGAATCGAATACTTCTATTAGTTTTTCCGTATCTCGCATATTAAAAAAAATGTGTAAGCTAATAAAACGTTTTTTCATAAAAGCGGCACTTACATGGTTCTGCCGTGACACCCTTCACTAACATATAGAAACCGAATCAAGCAAAAAAAACGTCTATGGACTGATTGATTCTCAGAAGACAACTGTTTTAATT
>CAKNWU010091469.1:0-16135 GCA_932072015.1 Andricus quercustozae | reverse complement strand
GGCTCTGACTACATCATATGAGAACAATTGCCCTACAAGCACAATTAAGTCTAGGAAGGGAGCAGAATGGTGGAATACCTACCTGGAACGACTCCGTAAAAGGACAAGAATGTTGTGCAATAGGGAAAATAGAACTAAATTGCCTTCGGACTGGGACATCTATAAGACGGCCCAGTCTGAATACAATAAAAATATAAGAAAGTATAAGCGGGAAGATTGGAGGGGCTTCTTTGAGGAATCGAAAAACATTCCGGAAACAGCGAAGCTGCACAAGATAATGGTGAGTTTGCCGAAGACGAAGACGCAACGCTGAATCACCTGATGGATGTTCACTTCCCGGGTTTTCAGCGAATCCAAACCGACCAAGAGGAGGAAGGCTGGGGCCAAGAGGTGGTGAAGGCCGACTGGAATTTCGCCTCTGAGGTCGCTGATTACAAGAAGGTGGAATGGGCCGTAGGGTCCTTCTGTCCTTTTAAATCACCAGGGGCGGATGTCATTTATCCAGCGCTTTTACAAAAAGGCATGAATTTGGTCGCCCCTCCTCTGAAGAAATTATTTAGGGCAAGTATAGCCCTTAAACACGTGCCATCGGCATGGAAGGATGGCAGAGTGGCCTTCATACCGAAACCTGGGAGGGAAGGTTACACTGCTGCAAAAGATTTCCGGCCAATCAGCCTAACGTCTTTTATCCTGAAGACGTTGGAGAGGCTGGTCGAGAGATACATTAGGGATGAGGTGCTCTTGGCCTCCCCGCTGCATAGAGGGCAGCATGCTTTTCAGGCAGGCTGCTCGGTAGAAACTGCGCTTCATGTTGTTGTGGCAAAATTGGAGCAGCAGTTGGAGCAAAAGGGGTATGCTGTGGGCGCTTTCTTGGATATAGAGGGTGCTTTCAGCAATACTCCTCCAGAAGTCAGCTGTAGAGAGGCTCTGAGATGTGGCGTGCCGGACCAGCTTGTAAGCTGGATAGGAAGCATGTTACGTCGGAGAAGAAACGAAACCAGATGGGGTGGGGGCCTAGTAAGGGGAATAGCTCCGCGGGGATGCCCACAGGGGGGTGTCCTGTGGTGCATTGTTGTGGACGGCCTCCTTCGAAGGCTAAACAAAGAGGGGTATTATACTCAGGGATATGCGACGACTTTGTAATCCTTGTCAGGGGGCTTCATCTGGAGACGCTGATGGGTCTTATGAGGTCGGCGCTGCGCATTGTAGAGATCTGGTGCGATAGCTCAGGGCTCTCGGTAAATCCTGAAAAGACCAACCTGGTCATTTTCACGAAAAAATATAAAATTCCAAAAGTTGACGCTCCTGTATTTTTCGGTGGGAAGGACGTTTTCAGATTCGGTTAGATATCTGGGACTAATCCTAGATAGCAAGCTGAATTGGGAAAAGCACCTGGAGACCCAATGCAGGAAGTTTGTCATGACTTTTTGGATGTGCAGGAGAGCCTTTGGGTTGACATGGGGACTAGGGCCTAAAATGCTTGCATGGCTCTACTCTGCTGTCCTAAAACCCAGGCTCCTACATGCAGCCGTGGTCTGGTGGCCACGGGCGGAACACAAAACAATGCAGGACAGGCTGCGAAGATTACAAACGCTAGCATTTAGGGGTTGCACTGGAGCAATGAGGACTGCGCCCACAGCGGCGATAGGATTCATGCTCTGTGAAGAACCCCTACATGTTGCGATTACCGCTAGAGCGGCACACGCGATGGGCCGCCTGGTAAGAGCAAATAGATGGACTCGGGGGACTAGGCACACTAAGCTCCCGAATGATATCACTGCATTGCCGATTCTACAGATGAGGCAAGATAAAATAATCAAACGCTTCAACTTTGCCAAAGCTTTCCGCATCTGTATCCCAAGCAAGGATCTGTGGAAAGCAAATGGTAACCCGCTTCTCCAAGGGAAATCTGGTATACAGATGGATCCAGGGGTGAGGCAGGGTCAGGAGCAGGAATTCATGACAGCAAGAGAGGGAAAGGGATAGGGATACCATTTGGTCGACATGCTACTGTCTTTCAGGCGGAAGTCCTGGCCGTCCTTCGCTGTCCTGAAACACTAATAGAAGGAAACGCTGCTGGCAGACATATTACTATCTGTTCGGACAGCCAAGCGACACTAACTGCAATAGGGAAACCAGACATAACATCAGAACTGGTTTGGGAATGCAAAAAGGCATTAAACCAACTTGCAGATCGAAAAAATGTGGCTCTCATATGGGTCCCTGGTCACACAGGGATCAAAGGCAATGAAAGGGCGGACCAGTTGGACAAACGCGGCGCAGCAAGTAAATACATAGGACCAGAACCGGTACTGGGAATAGCGTCTTGCTGTATCGATTTTGTCATCAAAAGTTGGATCCGAACAAAACACCGGGAAATCTTGGGTTTACCCAAGGAAGACATAAGGACAGCGGTACAATTCCTAACTGGGCACAACCACTTGAACTATTATATGCACAAATCAGGTATAACCCCACGACAGAGTGCAGGAGATGCGGCAGGGATGATAAAACAGCCCTGCATGTACTATGCCAGTGCCCGGCATTAGCTGGGCTCAGGCAACAGACCCTCGGGGCCCATTTTATGGGACCAGAGGATATTACAATGCGATAAGTAGTCGACATACTAGGCTTCGTCAAGAGGTCTGGGGTCAACTGCTGAGAGCGAATAACTAAGGGTTCGGCACAATAGGCTTTATAGCTTGAGCTCCAGAGGAGTTCTCCATGGGCTCCTCACCCGTCCTAAAACTAACTAACTAACTAACTAACTTGACATACTACTATTATTTTTAAATTATTGCTTAATAAATGTGACACATTTTCAATGTAATTTGTCAAGTTATAAAGTGTCCGTTTTAAATTCCCCTTGAAGCTCGCGCGAAACTGTCAAATGTGTCGTCTGTTATGCCCAGCTTTTTGGCATTTTTATTATTTAGAGAATAAGTGGAACATTTAGAACCTCGCTGAATTGGTTGTCAAAATTACCTGCTTTCCATTTTTTTAATTGCAAGTAATTTTGACAGAAAATTACAAACAATTTCGTGATGTCAATCATTTACACTTGTATTCAAACTTCAAATCATGTAACCAAAAAATTGAAAATGATCACAATCCATTAATTTTGCTTCGTAAATCTGTTGGCAAAATTACACCCTTACTATCTAGTGGTGTAGAACTGAGGCTTTTCCTAAAAAATCCAGAACTCAAATGATGCTTCATACGATAAAAAACGAACAATATGGAATCAAGTTATCAAAGATGTTCATATTCACTTAAAATTTCTTAATAAAATTGCTTTCAAAAGGAAAGATGAGTTGATAACCGTGCTTCCAGATGAAACATTTGAAGAAGTTTCAACTACAATATAGATAATAATAGCAGCATACCAGAAAAATAAATTTCCGCCGATGGATTTGAAAAAATAGCACAAAAGAGTTCTTTCTTATTTGTGTTGGATACTTTACTAAGTACGATATACTCGGAAAAATATTGGATAGAAGCCTTCACATTTTTGCTGGTTTAATCATGACATATTATTATTTCCACAAAATATTTAATACAATAAATAAAACGAATCTACTAAAAATTCTGATTGATAACAGAAATTAAATTATTACTGCAATCAATTCTTCTTTACTATCTTTGAAGCAAGTAAAGATATAAATGGTTGTGTGTTACTTTTTTATATAACTTCTAAAAGCACTTTGAGTTAGACATTTCAAAAAGTTCAGTAGGGTATAATTACAATGTGAAAAATTTATGTTGGAACTTTCAATTAAATGTATCGGAAGTTTCTTTCAGAGACGTAATGTGACGTTTCTATACATTATATTGTAGTTTTAAAATACTGTTATTTTTATGTTAGTGCGAGGAAATTAGACTTTTATCCTGAAAAATATAGAAAAGTTTTTTTTTCTACATAATTATGTCCGCGAAAGCATTCGAAATGAAATTGCTTTCGCGGGTCTGTATTTAAACTCATCAACAGTTGGTATATGAGTTGCACAGACAGTGAAGAAGAAAAACGTATTAGAATCGTGACATCAGCGGGACATATAGTACCAGAAGATATTCCAAGCACTCCACATAATATTACAGAAGACCCAGATGTCAAGGACTTTTGAGTAAAGCAATTGTACCAAGATTGCGTACAATCTTAGATACAGTCATGGTAGAGGGTAAAAGAAACAGATATTGAAACATTCCAACAGAATTATATAGTTATCGGCCATGATATAACTGCAGGAAAAAGATCTCGCTCATTTCTTTCTTGCGTATTACTTTCTCTGGCGGTATTTTTATTCAGAAAAGATGCGTCAAAAACTATTATAAAGGCAGTTCAAGCTATGGGTTTCTGTTCGACCTACAAGAATGTCGTGATATTCGAAGCATCAGCTGTTAAATCTTGGAAACCCAGTTTAGGCGTAAATTCCTTTTTTTTCGGTATATTTTTTAAAATGTGGATTGTAACATAAAAAATTTAACAGAGAAAGGGATGTGAAAAAAGTAGTAACAGCTTACCACCGTTTACACAACCGAAGCACCAGCTCCAGCAAGCCTTGTGAATTGGATTGTTTGCTCATGTTAAATGAGATACGGAAAGCGATGTGGATCTGCAAAATATGGTTTACGATGTCTTGGTTTTCTTAACGCAGAAGAAGAAATCATTGACGAAGAAGAGGATATAATTGAAAATTAGATACATTATTAGGTGCGAAATATTTATCCTCAAATTTAAAACATTTTAAATATTCCCATGAGATGCCATCTGACACTAACAATATCTGAAATGTAAGCAACAAAAAAGGTAATGTTTATTCCGAGTAATATTTTTGACAAAAAAGAAGTGAAGTAGACCTGAAGGGCTGATCACAATAAAAAAACGCACCAAAAACTTTACCGCATGGTTGGGGTGAAATAAGATCCCAGTGCTGCATTAAAAAAATTAATGTAAAAATTAAATAATAAATTAAAATTAAATTAAAATTGATTTATTGCAAAATTCATTTATTGTTTCTAAAACTACATTGTCTGCTCTAAAAATATTCTTATAAGCATTTTTGTCGAAAAATTACCCGTTTATATGTTATCAGTCGAAAATTAAGCGCGCAAGTACATTTCGCGGAATACGCGAAAACAGCCCCCCCAACTCCTGGAGCTGATTACGCATAAGCCGTGATATGTACAGCAAAAGTATATGAAAACTTTTTTGTTGCAAATTTTATTTTAAATATTTTCATTTCTATTCATTTTTGTACTTCGATCCGAATTCAGCGCTTTTAACCGTTTAAGGGATGTTTTCCGAGACTAGGGGCGTATGTGTAAGCGAGCGGATGCGGCAGTTTTATGGTTTTCATTTCGATGCCTTCACGGACATGATTATGAAGAAAAAAAACTATCCTATTTTTTTCTTGAAATCGTCATTTTTGAGCTAATTCCCCGGGACTATATTGCCATACATGTATTAGAATGCAATGATGCTGAAGGAAGTTTAACAAAAAATCAAAATTTGCAGACACGGAGAATCGAACAGTAACCGCCAAGATCTAAGTCGAGTGAGTTACCACTAGACTAGCAATGCACAATAAAATTCTCATATTACTTAAATAGAAGATCAATCATCCACTAAACGGTCTAAAGTAAGTCTAAGACAGAATTATAATACCTTTACTTAAAGTGGAATTTCAATACATGTATTCTAAACAGCGCGCATTCTTCGAAACTGCAATGCACGTAATGGAATTTAACCTTCCAATACCGGTATTGTAATTTTGCCTTACACTCGCATATTGAAGGTATGGTAAAATCTCAAACACTTTTAGCAGCGTAACAATTGTTATTATCAATAAAGCTTTTATTAGTTCAAAAATTTTATGACAAAATACTAATTTCTTCGGTTTTTTTGGAAGAAAAGTTTTTTGTTTTATGAACTTTAATTACTATCTATGACGTAGCCTTTTAGTGCAATTAGACTTTTATGAACTGCCAGCGGATTGTGTAATAATCAACATTGATACTATCTGTCTAGAATTTGTAGCTATTTCATGAAGTCCGCAAGCACCTTCAGGCATTTATTGTAATAGATCAGAGTTTCACTATCTGCCTAACTATTCTAGCCATTACATGAACCGACTAATGTGCTATCCAGCACCTAGTTCAATTCAAGAAACATTATTTAAAAAATGAAAACTAGAGTCTCACAATTGGTTTATTTATATTATAAAAAAATATTCACTACGTATGGACGAAGATTTAAACAAAATATCTCATAACACATTTTAGGGTAAATAATACTTTTCATTCAGAGTTCTTTCAAATAAAATTTTATCTTCATTCAATTCAGCCAAGAAAACAATATCCTTTAAAAGTTTTGGTTTCTCAAGTTATAGAACGATTATTTTATGCAAGAAGTATTTTAAGAGTGAAAGCCAATTTATTTCAAGCAAAACCAAATTTAGTGACTAAAAATGTTTTTGGGATGAAAATTGGAACTTTCTTGCGTGTAAGGTAAAAATTATTCGAAGCAATACAACTTTTGTTGTAACAAATTTTGTGCAATTTTGGATAATGAAGGGAAAAACGACATTTAAAAAAAGTAAAAGTTTTATATTGTCAATGAAATGCTTTTTTCGAAATGTGTATGCTTGTTCCTTAAAAATGCTCTATTGATTTTAAACAAGTTTAATTTTTTTTAAACGATCAATACCTGGGTTAAGCTATGACTACCTAAAATAATATTTAATTGAACGGTATTACACCATATGCTCGGTGGTAATTTAGTCGTTTCATGATATAGCTTAAACAGCACAGGCCGACAGTATCCAAAGACGGGATCAGGTGACCCTGAAGGATTTGGATGTCATTCGCCCAAACTAGCGATTCTAATGCTGGGTCATAAACGAATGGCCCGAGGTAGGATAGAAGATCAAACCAGACTTCTAACGTTGCTATTAATTTAGCTAGTTTTAGCCAGAATTAGACAGTGGAGTATATTAAAAGTAAAATAATAATGATACATATTATTATTACAATACACGGATATAATATACAGAATACACGAAGGCTTTATCGCGCGTATTCATACTCTGTGGTGCCAGACACACTCAGAGCTTCATCAGTTTTCACATCAGTCTTTACATAATCAATCTGCCTACCTCTCGAAAACTGGATATGAACGCAGATCGCTTCCCCAACCGCAGTGTGGAGAAGAGACAGACGGAGAGGAAGATGCGTCATTAAGACCAACCGCGGAAAGCAGGCACTTCCTGAGAAATGATAGCGTTTTCAAGACATGCAAAAACATTAACATTCAGGTTTCTCCTGAGCCCCAAGATCTGCCTGAAATGGATGCCTCCCTTCGTAAGGATATTTCGGAGAAGTCCATCATCTGGACCACCAATTGTTCAGTTTATGGTGCGGCTAGAGCTTTGGCTGATTCAAACAAGAAAATTCGACAGGCAAGACAGAATGCGTGTCGTGTTCAGTGTGTGATTGACTACATAAAATCTCGTAGACCGTTCACTGAAAGGGTCCAAAAGTTCGCCCTTCACACACCATCACAAACTAAACAAGTGAAAGCTGCTCAGAATAAAGCTGCACATTGTGGTCAAAATACGGGTGTTATATGACGCAAGGAGAAAAATACAGAAGAGGGAGGGGTGCGTCAGGGAGAATCAACAGATTCTCGTCGACCTATAGCGCCTCTTCAGTGATCGCCCTGTTTCTGTAACAAATCCATCAAGTCACTTCTATTAATATTTTCTGACCACACTGTGTACGTTGTTGGCATCTTAATGAAGGTCGATTATGAGAAGTTGTAGGCTCCGGAAGCTACGATCATGGTTCTTTAAAGCAACCAATCCCGACTCAACCGGAACGTGAACGTCATCCACTCTCGCTTCTTCTGTCCGAGAAGGTAAGCAAGAGTGGAAAATTTACGGGAGATGAAATCGCACAACACTGTTCCTTGGAGTCCAGTCTCTAGCCGTGGATGACCGTACGCGGCAAACGGGACAGTTGGACATGAAGCTGTCATCTCTGGATACTTTTTTAGAGCTACCATTTAATTTTAGAATGTTTTAAGGAACAGTGTTGACGGACCAGATGGAGTGATCTCAGAAGAACAGCCTTCTGCATCCAGTTCGCGATGGACTGAGCCTGACGATGGCAAGTCGCAATCTTGTTGAGTTAGCTGCGAAATGGAGCTTTCATACCTTCAAGACAGCTGATTATGAGAATTAAAAGATGGGCGAATTGAAGCAAGTATTTATATATTAATATATACATTATTTGCTTCTTCACCAATAATAATTATTTTAGCCTTGGTACAGCCTGCGAAGCTCGAAAAGTAGTGCTTGATATTTAGCCTGTTTCTCTTCCTCCTTTGCCGTGACATTACCATCCGTTGGTGCTGCGAATACAATCACATTAATGATCGTCTTCAGATTTTGGAGGAAAATATCAGGTTTTGTAGCACTGATACGTTGAGTGGTGGAGAACGAGAAATTCCAGAAGATCTAACCATAGAAGTGTCGAAGATGGTAATACAAAACATTTGGAGCCGCATTCTGTCTCTATGTGTCCGTAGCGTGCATACTTCGAGCATTCACTGAGAACATGTCCAAGTTTTTCTGGCTCTTGCTTGCACGCTCGCCTTGACAGGCTAAAAGAAATCCATCTGTCTCCGATTTCAATCAAGAAGACTTGAGTAGTAGAATTTACCGTGAAGGGGCTTGCCAGCACGTTATCTTAGTAGAAGCGAATGTTCGGCTTCTTATACATGACTTCGAGCACCAAAGGTATTAGTGATCCTAGGTCACGTGTAGTGTCGCTGAAATAAAATGGGAGACCAAGCTCCTCTGCGGCACGGTATAGAAACGCCGCACCACTGACAACTTCATGCTGATGTACGAGTCGCATAAGACAATCTGTGCTATTTATAACTGAGAAGGATGTAGCCAGAACAGTTCTTCGATCAAGATACTAGAAGCTCAGCAAACCTCTACCCCCTTCATCTGGAGGGAGGGATATTTGAGGTACGAAAGATCTAAGATGATGACTTCAATGGATTGTCATCATCTTGCGTCTGCTTCGTTCAATTTGGTTTATCTCTTCGACATTCTATTTTATTGCATCAAACGTGTAGTGCAGTATAGGAGCTGCCAGCATATTGGTGCCTTGGGTCTTATTCTTCCCAGATAATTCGGAAGCCCATAATTTTCTGAAAATTTGCCGATACTTTTTTTGACGGACCGCTTTTATCACACGTACACCTTGGGTTTCAGCTTGCGGTATTCCAAGATATGCATATGTCTCTGCTCTACCAAGATGTTGAATGGAGTTTCCACCCATGAGTTCAACATCCTGATCTTTACGCGATGATGTAGTTTATAGTCTTCCTGTCTGTAGGTAGACGCAGGCACACCTTTGCAGTCCAAAGGTCATGACAGTCGCCTTAGAGTACCTATTTACCACCGCCACACGGAATTCAAGGTGCTTTTTTTGAAGATGCAAAGAGTTTTAGGTCGTTCATATATTAAAGTTGGTTGACCTTATTTTTTTCTATTTGGCCGACCACATAGTTATCCAGAGCTATTCCCTCGGAGCACAGCAGATTGAGGCAAGTGGGAGATGCAGAAAAGTATCGGACTGAGAGAGTCTCCTGGGAAGACCCCCCTCTTATAGGTGGCATAGCTGTTAGTCACTTGTTTTTTGTCAGATGTTACGAAAAATTCTGTTCGCCACAAGATCATGAGTTCTTTCATGCATCTCACTATTCTTGGATGCACATCCAGGCACACAATGAGCTTGATAACCAGCTCATGTTTCGTGTTATCGAGTGCCTTACGATAATAATCAATCCAAGCCATGGACAAATTGCGTCGATACCGGATTAAGTCCTGGGTAATACACATGTATATTAACAGGTTCTCCCTGCAAACTGCCAGCCCTCTCTTGCATCCACGTTGTTCCAATATTGCACTTCATACCAGCTTGATAGATGTTAATATCGTCTCTTTGAGGATGCCAGTGAATAGCTTGTAGCTCGTGTTCAAACAAGCTATGGTCCTTTAATGCTTTGAACTTTATAAATTTTCGCTCTTAGGGAGTAGTAGGAAATATACAAGCCAGATTTTAGTGCACAGAAGTGAACATCATTCACCTCTGGACGTTGCAACCGTTGCCTTTGGCAAATGTTAGGACAGAGTGATATATCTGAAGTCTCTTCATCTAACTAGTAAGTATCTCCACACTTTTGCTCCCAGGAGACTTGAATCTCTTCTCGACTACGCGGATTTTCAATGGAACATGACGTTTTATTGAACAGACGAAAAGGCTTAATAGAAAAGGTGGAAGTTTGCTGAACCACCTTAGTCGCCATTCAAGGCGCTCTTGGGCTGCTGATAGAGCTCTTATGTTTTGCATCCAGTGCTGCTTGATGGTCAATAGTTTACACTTGTTAAGTGTGTGCCCTACATTTTTCAGTGAATTTTTATGTGATGTTATGTCGCTAATCACTCACGGAACATTTGATGCATGCCATCTCGCCGTTTTAATTTTTAACTGAAGCTGTGCAATACGCTCGCGAGTTTTATAAAGGCGTACTAACGCATCATTACTGCAATTTCCGCTAAGCAGAGAGACCGCCTTATCGTAAACTACACAGTTCAGAGTCCGGAGAATAACATCTTCGGCGAGAAAATCCGGGAGGGCAGTATTAGCTGATGATGAGCTTCATATCACTTTCGGCGTAAAAAGGATACTTGATCTCTTAAATAATCAGGCGTTGTCTGTGCATATTTCGGGTGCATATTGACATATTGACTCACCATTCATGTAACCTCGGCATGTATCCTCTTCGCGCTATGACCTCCATCCGAGAGAGACCTATCGTAGGTGGCGTAACCGCAAAATTCGTTGCATTGGGGAATTACCGTATAAGTTAGGCGTCTTTCAGGGGGACACCATGATCCCTGTGCTCTTTTGCATCACATTTCTGCAACTGTCTCTCCGACTATGAAATTATCCTGGGTACCTGTGCGGCGACACTAATCATCGCGAGCATAAGGTCACTCATGTATTTTATATGGACGACCTGAATATCTACGCTTCTAGTTCGAAGCAGCTTCAGAGTGCTTTAAATATCGTCGAGGGGTAAAAAGGAGGGGTTCTTATGGACTTTCGATTGGATAAGTGTGCCAATGTTAATCTGTAGCGAAGACGGATTACTGGCGTTCTCGGGGATGCGAAACATCTGTATATAAGCCTCAAAGCCGCGTTTCGGTCGTAACATCAGTAAAGGAGTCTCTCCAAAGCAGATAAAAGCGTCCACTTCGACAGATTTTGTCTTTCAATCTGTCAGCGCTGAACAGAATATCTGCAACTAACATGCTTGCCATCTCGGTTCTACTCTACTGGTTTGAGGTGGTTCAATGGATGAAGAACGAGCTTACAGCCCTTGATATTGCCACGCGTAAGACCATGCAGAAGATTCTCTGAAATTAAATGAATTTTGTTTAAATAAACAACAACAAAAAACAATTGGCTCATTTATAGTGCTGCTCTACAACTAAGAAGAAGTAAGAAATTAAAGTACTTTTGGGCAATTTATACGGGCAATTTGAAATTAAACCTTCAATGATATTTGTTATAATACCTTTACTGTAATCATTTTTTCAGAGTAGAAGCAATTTTAAGTCTTATCATCCCTTATTGATTAGAGTTGTTAGTATAAAGCTTATACTGAGTTGGGTACTGGTAACTTTTTTCGTTATAAATGATCCGTACATCCTATGCTGTCGTATTTTTGAATCCATTTACACTTATTCTTGTCATGCAGCTAAGTTTATTCTCAGTTTATTATGGACTCTTTAAATATTTGCCATGTTAATGCCCAGTCTCACTTGGCTCACGTTCATAAGTTCCGACATTTTTTCAGCTCTTATGCGTACCATATTATAGCAATGTCAGAGACATGGCTAACCTCGAATCATCCATCAAGTGTAGTCGCACTTGACAATTACGTGCTCTTTCGTGGAGACAGAGAGGAGCGAAGAGGGGGTGGTGTTTGTCTGTATGTGCATGACAGCCTTAAGGGGGTCTTATTGGGAGTCAGCTCGGCCATTAATTATCCTGCTGCCGAATTTATTCTTGTTGAGGTCACGGGAGTGAGGGACTCTGTTTTGATGGGGGTCATTTATAAACCTCGAAATGCCTATTTTGGAACAGAACTTAAACCAGAAATGATTATCTATGTACTTAACTTAACTAATATTATTCTCACAGGTGATTTTAATATTAATTTTAATGCGATTTGCAATCGTACTAAATATTTAACAACTATGATACATGCTGCTGGGTATTCTATTGTCCCACATAATTCCACCCATCACACTAATCATTCCGGATCCCGAATAAATTTAATGATAGTAGATGCTCTTGATATGCTGAATTCCTATAGCCAGCATCCTATTCCATTTCTATCTAATCACGATCTTATCAATATTAAATACAAATATATCTGTACCCAATCCACAAACCGTAAACAAACCCAAATAAGAAATTTTGCATATATGTAGATGAGTGTAAGTTTCAGGTCATTAAGACCTATGATTGGGAAAAATACTAAGAATTGAAGAAATAATAGTAAATTATATCTTGTATGCCCTTACTTAATTTATTCTCTCAATCAGTTTGCGCCTTTGCATGTTCCACATAAACATAAAAATTGAGCTCCTTGCATCACAGTTGAAATCAAAAACCTTAAGAAGGAACGTAATAATAAGCGTAGCCTGGCAAAGAGAACTGAAAATCTACTGATACAAGCACAGTTTAGTCAGTTAAGAAGCTCAGTTAAAACCAAAATCAGGGATTCGTATAATCAATATAATTACAATGCTATAAAGAACAAGAATAAAAATGAAAATATCGGGCACTTACTTAGACGCTCATATCCAATTCTACCTAAGAATTAAACCACAGCTCATACTTTCCCATCTAATGATTTATTAAAAGCATTCACAAATCTACCATCCTTTAACTCCTCAAACTCTGGTATATCCCTTAAAAATTAAACTCTTCGAAATAAAAACTAACACTTTAGGAATCGATGGTATATCTATAAAGATGATTCGACTAGCGCTTCCCGTAATTTTCGCCATACTCCTTCAAATCTACAACTCTTCCCTTCAGGTGTGATTTTTCCCTGATCTATGGAAAAAAGCGCTGATTCGCGCTATTCCTAAGGTTTCTAGTCCCTTTTCTCCCAATGGTATCCGGTCTATTTCGATACTTTGTGATATGTCTAAGCCGCTAGAACGTATTGTGCATTCGCCACTTACGAGTTACCTAGATGTAAATAGGTGAATCGATTCGCTACAATCGGGCTTTCGGGCTAAGCACAGTACATTAACAGCCTCCCTGAAAAATATTTCAGACTTTAAAATCGCTATCGAAAAGAAGGAAATTACAATAATTGTTTTATTTTATTTTTCTAAAGCTTTTGATACTGTTGGTCACAAGCTTCTTTTCAATAAACTTCTTAACTTTAATCTATCCAGTACTGCAATTGCTTAATGATGAGGTTGAACGGCCTGATTGGGTGGGGGTCGAGAGTGGAGTCCCCCAGAGCTCCACTCTTGCTTCCCTTCTTTTCGGTCTATACACCTCTGACCTTGGTGGTGATCTTGAGCATTGTAAGTACCATAACTACGCGGACGATATTAAACTATATGTCTCTGGTCCTATCTCGTTCATTAATAGCTTTATTGCGAGAGTTCAGAAAGATATTTATATAGTGAATCAATGGGCACTAAACAATAGGTTAACGCTGAACCCTGCAAAAACTAAAGCAATTATTATTGGACAGTCCTCTTCCCCGTCCACTGCTACCATCCCTCAGCTTAAGGTTGATGGCCTTGACATTTTCTTCGTTGATTCGGTGAGGGATCCTCAACCGTACCCTCTCCTGGAAAGAGCAAATTCTTGAAATTTCTAGGAATACCTTTAGAGTACTCCGACAGCTTAAAAGGAAGAAGGAATCCTTGCCAACTACAACTCAATTCCTACTTGTTAAGAGTCTTATCCTCCCGTTTTTTTGATTATGAGTGTATTATTTAGGATGATATCACAGATGAACTGAAGTCTAAACTCGAGCGAGCACTTAATGCCTGCATACGATTTACCTATGATGTACCGAAGTATGAACACATTACATTATATCGGCAATGAGCGGGACTTCTTAATGTGGCTAAGAGAAGGAAATTAATTATGGGCAATCTAATTTACAATCTCTTTTATAACAAAACCCCTCAATGTCTTCTAGATCTCTTTTAAAATAGAAATGTGACTTCCTCTGCTCAGTCTAAGCTTCGTGTAATAAAAACGGTCCTTACAGTTCCACGTCAAAAATCTTGTAAGTTGCAAAGATCCTTTATGGTAAGGGGAGCTCGTCTTTGAAGTAAGGCGCCTGAATCAATTAGGAATACACCTACGCCTTATCACTTTAAAAAGCTATTCTTTAACTTTTTATTTAGCATTGATAATTCTACTCTTGAAATTTCGCACTGGTGAATTGTGTATTGTTAATTTATCTAAGTTTTAGTGAAGTTTTACGCCGTAGTAGGTGTTGTGAGTGTGTTTGCAATGAAATTGTATTCTGATTATCTGTGACTGACTAATATGCATGAAGTGTAAGCCACGGACTATGCATAAGAGTTTTCTTTTGATTCACAGAAGCTTATGGTTTACCAAACTGTCAGTTAAAGTTTTTTGAGCATCCGTGATTCCTTCATGCCTTTTCTGTAAACCCACTTACATTTTCTACCGAGCCCTCGAGCGCGTTTTACCCAACTCACCCAACTGTTCATTAATCTTTATCTAACGTTTCATATATTTTACAATTATGTGCATTAAAATGTCATCTACGAAGTTCACTATTAATTAAAGTACAGTTCGGCAGATATTCGTATCAATTTGTCACACTTTCATGTTTGTAAATGAAGTATCACCGAATTTCGTTTTACCGAACTAGAAATAAAACTTCATCGATGTGTCTATTTGTCCCAAGTTTAACCAACTGAGTTTGGCAAAGTTTCTCGAACTAATTTTCTCCGTGTAGAACACATATTATCCAGGTGTCCCACTAACGCGGGCACGACGTATCTGTAGACTCTAGAGACATAATGCGACCCTGAGAGTGCTCTACTACCGTCTTTGTCGCTCTTACAGTATTGGCCGTGACCTGCCCTGCCGAACGCTCCGAGGGAGATAGTCAATCGTCCAAAACGAAGTGTCGAATTTTCCGGAACTACGATTTTCGGACAGCAGTCTCCATTGCACACTCGAGGCCCATTACCCAAAATATTCGGGTAAAGTAATTGTCCTTGTGATCAGTGTTTTCAGTGGTGTGTAACTATCAATGGTTCTTAATTATTATTGGTTCGTAACCTCAAAGCCGTACCCGCGTGCCAAAAATATGCCAAGGCACTTGTAAGATGAATGCAAAATCTGTAATCTTTGGGTCGCTCCATGCCCTCAAGGCACACGAGGATTTCGCTCGCCTGTCGTTGTTATTTCGCCGTGCCCTGTGGCACCCATCTCACGGTCGTTAGACGTAGCCATAGGTGTGATTTACGGCGGTTCTACTGAGAGTCAGTGTCATTTTCATAGATGGCAGTTGCTCCCATTGGGACCCTGCGGTGGTCGTTTAAACTGTTTTTAAAATATATTTATTATATTATATTATGATATAATAATTATATTAACAATAAAATTTCCAATCGAAAAATAAAAAAAATTTTCAATCGAAAAATAAAAAAAATTTCCAATCGAAAAATAAAAAAAATTTCCAATTCTTTACGACTCTTCCAGACATCATGCCATTATCTAGTTTTTAGTTACAATTTTAGAGTCGAAGAGGATTAAAAACATGTAGGATGCGAAAATAGTCAAGATATATATAGTTAAAAAATTAGGTTAAACAACCACCGCAGGGTCTCACTGGGAGCAACTGCCATCAAATAAATGGCACCGGCTCCCAGCAGGACAGCGGTAAATCACATTCATGGCCACGTCTCACAACCGTGAGATGAGTGGTCACAGGACACGGTGAAATCACAACGACAGGCCGGCGAAA
>CAKNWU010091450.1:0-11211 GCA_932072015.1 Andricus quercustozae | reverse complement strand
AAAGTGGAAGTTTCGAGGATATATTTGAGATGGAGGTAATCGATTTTAGATACTGTGGGAGGTGAAAGTTCAGGGGTACCCGACAATTCTAGGAGTACTGGGTTGTGATCGGAACTTAGTTCAGAAAGGGTCCATGGGTCTTTGTCAATGACAATATTCTTTGTTAAAAAGATGTCTAGGATATCAGGTTGGAATTTAGAGGAGCTGTGAAAGTGAGTGGGTTCTGAGGGGGCCTCAATAGTTATATTATGTCGAGTTACGGTTTTAAGGAGAGCGTTACCCTTGGTGTTATTTTTGTGACAGCCCCAGGCCTTTTGTTTGGCATTAAGATCGCCAGCAACCAAAGTTGGGGTGGTAGTGTTGAAGAGGTCAGGTATTTTGGATATGTCGTTGATACCTGGGGGGGAGTAAAGTGAAAGAATGCGAAGAGGACCAGAGAGAAGATGAATTTCGACTCCAATTACTTCGCAAGGAGAATAGTTGGTGCTGATGGCAGAGTGGCGGAGATTCTTGCGAACTAGAAGCGCCACACCACCGCCTTTCGAGGAAGAGCGGTCTTTTCGGTAGACGGAAAAATCAGGAATATAGAGTTTCTTTGTGGAATCTAGATGTGTATCAGTAATGCATGCAACGTCGATGGATTTTTCTTCAAGGAGTAGAATTAGTTCTAGTCGTTTGAGAACAGATATGCCATTAGCATTCCAGTCAAGGATAGCTAGTTTATCTTTAGAATCGACTGGAGTTTGGGAGCTGGAGGGCAGCTGCGAAGGTGGAGAGGAAGTCACGAAAAAGCTGCTGCAGTTGCGGATTCTGTAGGATGCCGGTGTTAGGAGAGGATTGAATCTGGTTTGGGACTTGTGATATAGGACACGGTGAGACTACGTTAGCGAAGGAGCGTTGGGGGGAATCCACTATCCGGTCGACTTCGACCGCTCGCCCTGAACAATCTCACTTTTCAGAGTAAGCCCCCTTTCTTCGGCGCACGTCACATATAGTAAACTGTGGAAGAGTGATGGAAAAGCTAGGAGAGGCAGATAGGAGGTGGTGGTGCGATTGGAGAGGAGAAGGAAACCATCAACATTGGAGAGAGAGACTAATACAGGGATTGAAGGACTATCCAAACATGGAATTATGTTTAGGACTGAGCAGAAATGAAGCGGCACTGAAAAACGACTAGACGACGGCGAATATCAACTATCAGTACAATTTATCAAAAGCAACGCATAATTGTTTATTTTCCTGTAAATAACATGTTAAAAAGTGCAATGTGATTGCTCAAGCAATCTAATTGTAGTTAATTTAACTAATTCTTAGTTAATTATAGGATACAAAATGTTGTAAAACCTCTTATAGGTTATAAGGCTAGTGGAGGTGTAAAATTTTTATGTAGCACCAAGGTAATAAATTTATTCTATTCTATTCATTATTGAAATATGAATTTTTATTATTTATAAATTACTTATTCTTCAGCTTATTTATTTACGAATTAATAATATTAATATACAATTTTCCGTTACTTTCGTATAAAGTTAAGGCTACATGAAATATGAATTAAATCATGGTTTGTTATTGTTGATAAAAGATTTATTATTTAGTTTAATTACTTATTAATGTATAATTAAATAATCAATAAATAGTAATGCGTACTTACCTACGATAAATTTTCGGCATGTACATGGTCAGTATACCCCACCATTGCCGCCAGCGATTTACCCCTTACTTGCTTTTACCAAGCATGTCTGCCGTCGGATTAGAGGCGGGTATACCTGAGATCTTAAGATTAGTATCCATTGTACTTATAATCCCATTGCCTTTAATACTCACTCAGAGATTGTCTATATGTTACTCTAATTTGGAAGTCTTAGAATTTAAATTTATTTAGTTAAATTTATTTTATTTATTTATTTGAAGACTTTTAAACTGAAAAATTGAAATCTTCGCAAATTTGACAATTTTCAGCGTTTTAAAAGTGAGATTTGACTACAATTGTTAATATATCAATTTGAAATAATTCATCTAGAAACATTTTCTATAAATTAAAATGTTTTAACTACTAATGCTTTTAATTTGAAATAAATTAATTTTATCATCTAATGGAAATCAGTTTCACGCACACAAAATTTGAAATTTATAAAATTTACACGCTCCTAATTTAAAAATTTATTAAAGGTACTATCTTACATATTATTTATGTACATATTAATGTGAGAATTACGTTTAATCACAAAAATAATTGAAAAGTTAAGAATAACCACTATTTAAATAGAGATTGTAGCAAAATATTTTAATTTGACGTATTTTAGATAAACAAATTACAAATTTTAGTGAGTCGCGAGATAGAAAAAAATTAGTTTCTGAATCAAAACAGCTTGAGAATGAAGAATGACACAGCATGTTAAGACTCACTCAGTGAAAATTCCTGGAACATTTTATAATTAATTCTTAACTATGATAAATTGTTTATACAAATATTTATTTATATTTGTGACTAACTTAAATTTTCAACTTAATCTCAAGCTATTTGAATGGAAGGAACGAATTCATTGTACTTAAACTTCCAAAATTTTGAATTTGTTCATTTAATTTGTTTAAGAAAATATAAATTTTTATATTTTATTAAATATTATAAAACATATATTATTGTAAAGAATATTTGCATCAATTCATGTATTTTGTTAAAAATTCGTCTTTTATCTGTCCTATTTTAAGTTGAAAAATTGTCTTTTTTACTTGAAAATTCGATTTGATTTTAATTAATAATTTATTTTTTTAACTAAAAATTTCTCTCTTTATGATACGTATAATTTACACCCCTCCCATTTCACTCAAAAATAACGTTAGACGATGGGTTGGGGTAAAATCTTACTGTTTTTTATTAATCAACAAAGTAGTTCAACTTTCAAACAAGTATTGTAGTTTAATTTTCAACGAAAAAAGATGAATTCTCAACGAAAAATGTAATAGTTGATATTCTAAGAAATAAAATATTTTTATTTTAACCCTTTCACGCCTACGTCCCACTTGTTTTTTTGTAGTTTTTCAAGCATTTCTGATACATTTCACCTTATTTAGTGCACAAGTATTTGATTTTAGACTCTTAAGTGTTCATGTAAAGTAACTATCAGGAAAAACTGTGTAAAATTGTTAATTAGCAAATTGTTATAAATAATTGGAAAAAAATCACTTTTTTCGATCTATAACGTATATTTTTTGCAGAATTTTCGGCAGGCTACTTTTTTTTGTTTCATTTTTTGAATTCATAAAAAACGACGAATTTTCGGCATAAATGCATGTAATGTATAACGTACTTGTGATCGATTATCAAATCGTAAAAAAAGAGTTTTTCGGGCCACTGATTGAGAATATAATGTCAAAACTGCAAAATTCAAAATGGCGGATTCAATACAGCCTGCACGGCATTAGAGTGAGATGGTCGCCATCTTGTATCTGCCATTATGAAATTTGCAATTCTCACATCAAATTTGCAATATACGACCTCAAAAACCCCCATACAACGTGTTTTGTGCAAATTGTTCGAAAAATTCAACATTAGAGTCACATAGTCGCCATTTTGGATCGGCTATTCTGAATTTTGCTAGCTTGACACCAGATTCGTAATCAGCGACCACGAAAACCCCCATATAACAAGTTTCGGCGCAATTGCGAAAAAACTGAGAATTTGCACTAATATAGCCGCCATTTTGGATCCGCCATTTTGAATTTTACAATTCTGACACCAAATTCGTTATCAGCGACCCCGAAAACCCCTAAATTACCATTAATAGCAAGAATTAGTTTGACAGAAAAATGTGCCCCTGAAAGGGTTAAATCAAAAAAAGCTGATTTGAATAAAAAAGGACCAATTTCTAATAAAACAGTTAAATCTTCAATAAAAGCAGAAGAATTTCCAACCAAAGCCGATAAACTTTCAACCAAACAGTTATTTGCATTTTTAATCAAAAGATAATCTTTCCATAAAATAGTTACATTTTCAACCGCAAAGATGAATTCTTACCAAAGTCCATTAATTTTTTAACCAAATACTTGAATTTACAACCATGAAGATAAATTTTCTACCAGAAAAGACTAGTTTGAAAACAAAATATACATTTTCAACCATATATTTAAATTTGCAATTTGTTGAAACTTTTGAGCTGAAAATACGAACTTTCTACAAAAGTATTGATTTTTCAACAAAAAATTTAATTTTCGACGTAAACAGAATATAGTTTAACCAAATACTTGCATTTTTAAGCAAAAGAAAAGGTATGAATGAGGGCCATCCATATACCACGTGGACATTAAAGGGCGGGGGGGGCGAGGGAGTGTATGGCAAAAGTCCACGAGGGAGGCCAGGGGGTCCAGCCAAAGTCCACAAAAAAATGGATGCGTTTTTTTTTGAAAAATAAATGATATTCAAAGATTCTGCAAACCCCATGAAAAGATCACCACGCATTTCCCATAAGAAAAAATTACAGCTTTCTACATTTTATTCAGAAGCTGTCAATATTATTGTGAATCGACTTGTTCCTGCCAATTTCTCTTCAAAATCAGCGATAGAATACGAACGAGAAATTCATTTTTGAACTCCACCCCTAATATTTTTTTAGGTTTCTTTTGGTAAAAATTAAATTTTTTAATATATTTTTAAAACAATTTATTATAGTTTATAGCCACTTTTTCTTAGAATAATGCTAGATAGTTGCAGTTTTTGTCTAATATTTTCCAATTTTGGTCCACTTTCAAATTCTAGTGAGGTTATAATTAATTCAATTTAACAAACAAAATTTTTGAAACAATTTATTATTTTTAATAATATTCTCTTAGATTAATGCTAGAAAGTTCCGGGCTTTTCTACTAATGGACTTATTATACCAAGTTACACGCAAATCCCATTCAATCACGAAAATTCTTGTGATCACTTGACATGGACTCCAGCTTCTATAGAATATCGTGACTCAAGAACAATTATTTTTTTCCCTTAAATCCACATTTTTAACGTGATGCATAATTTAAAAATAAATTTTTTTAACGACTAGTTTCAAGATTTTAATTTAAGAATTCTTCCATTTTTAAACAAAGATTGGAATCGCTTAATTTTTAACTCGTGAAGTTTTAGTTAATTAATTTTGAAATAATTTAATCTAGTGTACACTCAAGAACCGAGTTGTGAAGCCATTGAAAACCCCGTTATATGGCCATGGCTCATTCTAATTCTGTAACTGAATTGAGATCGAAAGTTTTGTAATTTGCAAGTTGACTATCACAAAAATAGGTTTTATGTTGAAATAAGAGAAATTATGCCCACGTTGAAAACATTTGGTGGCCCTAAAAAGGGCCGATTGTATGCAATCAATAACAGATCTATTCTTGAATTTAACCTCCGAAACCGTATAGAGTACGTCCTTGACGTTTCAAGGCATAGACGACGTCCATAGCGGTGACAGTCTTCCTCTTGGCGTGCTCAGTGTAGGTGACTGCATCACGGATCACGTTTTCAAGGAACACCTTCAGGACACCCCGGGTTTCCTCGTAGATCAAGCCAGAGATACGCTTGACTCCACCACGACGAGCCAGACGACGGATGGCAGGTTTCGTGATTCCCTGGATGTTGTCACGCAAAACTTTGCGATGCCGTTTTGCTCCTCCCTTTCCCAAACCTTTTCCTCCTTTACCACGGCCAGTCATTTTTTCAAGACTTGAAGATCCTACGACGTTCTCAAACAATGAGTAGAACTCGGAATGCCAAAAAATTTTTTGGGGGTCGGTTATATAGCCACCAGAACCGCGTCCCCCACTTAACGACCGGTGCGCTCTATCCCCTCTTTCCTGTCACTGACAATGAAGCGAACGCATTTCCCCTCGTGGCGTGTGGCAACCAATAAGCAGATATTCCTCCCTTCTCAAAACTGAGCGACCTATCAGCTTCTGAGTGGCGCGGCTATATAATAGCGCTCATTGAATGTTTTTGTCATTGTTTGAGAATTCGTTTAAAAAGCAGCATCGTGAAAAAATGGCTCGTACCAAGCAAACTGCTCGTAAATCCACCGGTGGAAAGGCACCGAGGAAGCAGCTGGCAACCAAAGCCGCTCGTAAGAGTGCACCTGCCACTGGCGGCGTGAAGAAGCCCCACAGATACAGGCCTGGAACCGTCGCTCTCCGTGAGATCCGTCGTTACCAGAAAAGCACTGAGCTTTTGATCCGCAAATTGCCATTCCAACGTCTCGTTCGTGAAATCGCTCAGGATTTCAAGACTGACTTGCGTTTCCAGAGCTCTGCTGTCATGGCTCTTCAGGAAGCCAGCGAGGCCTACTTGGTTGGTCTCTTTGAAGATACTAACTTGTGCGCTATTCATGCTAAGCGTGTCACCATCATGCCAAAGGACATCCAATTGGCTCGTCGCATCCGTGGAGAACGTGCTTAGATTTGTCTGAAACTAATTCAATCGGCCCTTTTAAGGGCCACCACATGATTTTAACAAGGAGTAATTTTTGTCTACACATGTGTTTCTGTTCCAATATTCTTTTTTTTTATAATTAATTTTAATAAGTACAAAATTTAACAGAGGACCCTAGGATGAGACAAGTGATACATTGTCTTACGCGGACATACAGTGTTGATGTTTTATTCAGAGGTTGCCATTTTCATAGCCTGAACGCCGCATATCTCATTGCCCCCACGTGCACTTTAACTAGACCCCCCCGTGTCCTCCCTTGTGAACAATCTTGGACTTTTGCCGTTCCCTGCCCGCCTCCCAATTTATACGTGGTATATGGAGGCCCTCATTCATGTTTATCATCATTTTTGAGCAAAATGAGATTTTTTATCGTAAAAATGAAACTTCGTTTTTCTCAAAAGCGCGTAATACGTTTTTTTCTTTCATTTGCTTAAAATAACCGAGGGCCGTCCTTGAACAAAATAAAACTGGATATGCAAACACTTTTGGGTTCAGCTTAATTGAGACTAGCTGTGTTATGTGTAGGCCGAAATAAAACAATGTGCAATGGAGAATTAGCTTTATTTTTTAAGGGAAATTTTCGTCTGATTCGCCTTTTTCGTTTAAAAGTGCATTTCTTTCTGTAGAAATTTAACTTTTTTGGTTTAAGAATGTAACTGTTCGGTTAACAATTATTCTGTTTCCGTCGGAAATTACATTTTTGGTTGAAAACTCAATGCTTTTAGAAAATTTGTCTTTGGCTCAAAACTTAAAAAATTGGTAGCAAATTTGACTGTATGGTTCAAAATGTATATATTTTGTTGAGAATTCGTCTCTTCTGGTAGACAATTTATCTTGATTGAAAATTCAAGTATTTGGTTACAAAATTAATGGCTTTTGGTAAGGATTCAACATTTTGGTACAAAATGTAACTATTTTATGGAAAGCTTGCCTTTTGATTAAAAATATAAATAACTATTTGGCTGAAAATACATCTGCTTTAATTAATGATTTAACTGTTCTATTAGAAATTGATCCTTTTTCATTCGATTTAAAATAAAAATCTTTCCTTGCTTATAATATAAACTATTACATTTTTCGTTAGGAATTCATCTTTTTTCTTTGAAAATTCAACTACTTGTTTGAAAGTTGAACTACTTTGTAAATTAATAAAAAACAGTAAGATTTTGTCCCACCCCATCATCTATCGTTATTTTTGAGTGAAATGGGAGTGGTTTCAATTATACGGATCCTAAAGAAAGGAAGTTTTAGTTAAGAAAATAAATTATCATCCAATAAAAAATCGAATTTTCAATTAAAAAGGAAAATTTTCAACTCAAAATAGGATAGTTAAATTTTCAGTCAAAAAATTTAATTTTCAATTTAAAAAAAGAAGACATTTTCAAACAGTCATTTTTAACAAAATTAATTTCCAACTAAAAAGACGAATTTTCAACAAAATTCATGAATTGATGCAAATATTCTTAAAAATGATATATGTTTCATTATATTTGGTAAAATATAACAATTTATATTTTTATAAACAAATTAAATGAACAAATTTTGGAAGTTCAAGTACAATGAATTCGTTCCTTCCATTCAAATAGCTTGAGATTAAGTTAAAAATCTAAGTTAGTCACAAATATTAATAAATATTGTTCAAACAATTTATCATATTTTAGTATTAATTATAAAATATTCCAGGAATTTTCACTGAGTGAATCTTAGCATGCACTGTTATTTTGATTTACAAACTAATTTCGTTCTGCGCGTAACTGCCAAAATTTGTTTATTCGTTTATCTAAACTAGTTAAAAACATTTGAATTGTTATATGTGACCAAATATTATCAAAGATATATTATTTTTAATAAGATTTGCATCAATTCAGAAAATTAAGAGAAATCCAACTTTGAAACTACGTCAAATGAAAATATTTTGTTACAACACTATTTAAGCAATGTCTATTCTTAACTTTTTAATTATTTTTGTGATTAAACGTAACTCTTACATTAATATATACATTGAATCAGCCTAATTGTCCAATATTTTTAAATTCAATGTCATAAATGTCAATGCGTTTTACATTGACAACGTTAAACAAATTAATAATATTAAAAATTTTAAACTTTGCGAAGTTTTCAATGCCCAGTTTAAAAGTCTTCAAAACTTAATAAATTTAAATCCTAGCCTTCCAAATTAGAGTAATATATAGACAATCTATGAATGAGTATTGAATACAATGGCGATTCCCGACTCGCATTTTCGTACCTACGGAGAGTATCCCCACTATTGCATTCAGCCTGTTACCCCTCGCTTGCTTGTTCTCGACTGGGATTATATTGAGGCACCTAGAGCACGCTTACCCCTAGAGGCTCGCCGAAAGAGAAATAGCTTAATGATATACCTAGAGCAGGGCTCACCACTTTCAGCAGGTGCCGACTGCCACGACAAGTGCACGACTGCCACCAATTTTTTCTGTCATTTTTTTCTTCGATTTCCAGGAATCCTGGAAAGGGTTTCAGCCGGTACGGTCACGGCTCGTTGCGGCTCATTGTTCACACCGAAGGGTATGATTTTTTTCTACTTGTATTCACAATACATTTCATTTTTTCATTTCAAACTGTAATTTACCGTGAAGGATTAGGGACCAGTCGAACGACAAGATTTATGAGGGCCTGTTCTCGGGCCTGTTTGACCTAGTCTCGCGACTGCCTTTTGGTGAGCCCTGACCTAGAGCAAGCGTAGAGTAATTATCAATGTCCAGGAAAAGTACGATCGAAAAGCGGTTGGAGCAAGAAAAAGACAAGTTTCGTTCCGCTGTAAAGACGAACAGATTGTAGTTGGAGGAAAAGAGCGACAACGGAGTCGCTCTTTTCCTCCAACTTTATTGCGTTCGTCTCTACCGCGGAGGAAAACTTGTCTTTTTCTTCCTCCAACTATTTCTTCCATCAAGCTAATATCTCCAGTCCCCGCAATCGAATTCCCAATTTTCTATGTATCAGAATTTTGGACTTTTTTTACTGTATTGCCGATTTTTGGGCTCCACTACATACAAATTTAAAATAAAAATCAAATGCGACCGAATTTTTGGCTTATTTGGGGCTCTCGAATGCACAAAAAAAAATTTTAAAAGCACACCCTATGTCAGGGCTCGCCAGAAGTCAGTGTTTGACTGACAAGACTGACACTGTCAGTAGCGAAGACTAGGTTAAATAGACCCCGATAAATTATCCTCCAAGTTTTCCTTCGACTTGGATTTTTTTCAGGGTTTGAATACGAAAAATTCGGACGGCCCGCTGTGAAGTACGTGCCGATTTACCGTAACCCTTCGTACGATTCCTGGAAAACGAAGAAAAAAATTAAAGAAAAACCTTTTGTCAGTCTCGCACTTGTCGTGTCAGTGTGCACCTGCTGAAAGTGGCGAGCCCTGCGTCATATACAGGGGTTGTTTTTCAACGTAAAGGTTTGCAGCCCGAAAACCAAAGTTGGTATTTTTGAGGAGCCCAAAAATCAGAGACTATTTAAACTGTAAAATTCTGGAAAAGATTATTTTTTGACAAAGTCATATCGGCGTGGTATAATCGGGAGTTTTCGGGATGTAAATATTGTAACTCTTTTTAATGAAAAAATGTATTTCTGTTTCACATCTAGTTACTTCTGAACTTGTTCGTAAAGTTTAATAGCGATGGATTTTGGGGGTTGTTTAATATTATTGTGGGGTTGAAAACATAATGTAGAGCATTCTAAATGTAAATATTATAACTGTTTTTAATGAAAAAATGTATTACTGTTTTACATCTGATTACTTCGGAATTGTTTCGTAAAGTGTAATGGCGATGGACTTTGGGGGTTATTTAATATTATTATTGGGTTGAAAACATAATCTGGAGTATATGTATGTAAATATTATGACTGTTTTTAATGAGAAAAGTTATTTGCTGTTTTACAAAGGGTGGCGATTTGACCGGGAAACCGGGAATTTTATTGACTGGGAAAAGTCGGGAAATGACCGCGAATTTAATTAAAAAACCAGGAATTTACTTCTGGTCGTAGCAAAATTCAAGTTTTAATTATTTTAATAATTTTGGTCAATCTAGAAAAGTGATTTCTACTTTATTTATTATTTCACGATTTATTCATCTTAGATTTTTGTGATATTTTGTTGACATTAGTTAGTAGTTGTTCTCATGCATCCAAAGAGTTTTATTGCAATATGAAATCAAGAATATATTTTAAGATACTTTATATTAATACACTTATTTGTTCACGTACAACTATCATTTAATGCACTTTACTTAACTTAGAAAGTTTAACAATTTCATTGTTTAAAACCCGAGAAATGACCGCTTGCTTTTTATTAATTAAAAAGAGAGCTTATCATACGATTTTAAGAATGTAACGTTCCTTGAGCCTGATTCTGAGCATTTTTAAATATATCCAGGCTTTATGAGAGAAAGAATTTTTTTCCATTATAAGAAAAACCTTTTGCAAATTTGTTGCTCTGTGAAATTTTTTGCGCTGACTTAAGTTTGATAATCGAATTGTTGATAGTCCAAACATATACATAAACGATCATGTTCTCAATTTTTTCAAAAAATGGATTTATCACGTTTTATTCGCTAGTGCTCCTCATTTATCTGACTTAGAACAGGGAATTTTGGAAAATAATTACCTTTTTTATTTTAGGACAGGGAGTTTCTATAAAGAAATATAATTTCACTTGGAATAGGGAATTTTTTACATGGAACTGGAATTTTTTAAAGGAATTATAATT
>CAKNWU010091424.1:0-12332 GCA_932072015.1 Andricus quercustozae | reverse complement strand
GATTTCGCTGGGAGCAGGTGCTAATCTGAACAAATGCACCCGCTCTCAGCGAAATCGCGGTAAAATTTCAGCTGCAACCACGTCTCACGACCGTGAGATAGGTGGTTACAGTCTGCGACGAATTCAATACGATGATCCGGCAAAAGTCCCGTGCACCCTGAGGACACGGAGCGACCCAAGGATGACCGCCTTCTGCATTTCCCCCCCAAGTGTCTTGGCATTTTCTTGACACGCCAAGTAATGCCAAGTAATGTTTTAAGTGTGTCCGACAATTTTTTGTTATGATCGGTTTGATAGATTTAAAAAAGCATCCATTTAAAAAAACGATAGGGTCAATTTAGTTGAAAAGGGAAATTTGAATTAGTGAGCCACTAATTTATAATAAAGTATTATTGTATCATTAAGCCAAATAACTTTCGAGGTAAGCGTGATTTACTCGTTTCTAGCCGGGGATCAGGGAGTACATATGAGAACAGTGAGAAAGGGAAGTAAGTGTACGAGGCGGGAATAGGAGGGTGTGGGGGGGGGGGGCTTGAAAAGATGTTTAGATTAATCTAGAATTTCCGTGTTGTTTATCTAAATAAAACGTTCATTCCGCAACACTTATCCGACCCATGTCGCTAAACAATCTCTCTCGAAAGCACCCCAGGTGAAGAACTTCAAAAAGTCATTATGTACGTAATGCTCTCCACTCGGAACCACATTCTTTGATAATCCTCTCATTACTGAGTTTACCCAATAGTGTTCCACCGCACACATTGCCAAGAATTGCATGCCTAATGCGACAATTTTACTCTTATCCTTTCCTTGGTAGGTCCAGGTCACGCTACCGTACAGCACAGTGGGTGCAAGTATAGAATTACATATCGCAATTTTAGCTTTATTTGTTATATTTTTACTTCTCACAAAGGCTCTAACCCTGCCGATAACCTTCCTACCCGAGTTTATATGCCTATCTACTATCTCACCATCGATCTTTCCGCCATTAGTAATTAGACTACCAAGATACACGTATACTTATCAATTTGTTATTTTGTTCTATCCCCTCATCCTCTAACAAGGGGTGTTAGGTTGGTGTCCGGCGCCGATTTTTTTGTTACACAAAATTGTTCTAATTGATGCTGTATTACAATGTTAGCGTGAGTTATAAAAACGCTTACCCTCTAGAGTATCATCATTTAGAAAATCTACCCCTAGAATGCTTCGCCATATGACATATACGTATTTTAAGATTTTGGACTTTGTTGCTGCAAACGTCTTGTTTTGTTATTAAATTCTATTAAGTATCATCAGTGTTATTGTAAATTAACTCTAAATTACGTCTCGTCCACCCCTATAATATTATCAATGAATAAGAAATATATTTATTAATATAACATTTCTGTAAGTAAAGGATTAAAATATTTGGTTTGGGCAATCAATAATAATATAACTGATTTTTTGTAAAACGATGGCACTTATTCTTATATTAATGAACCCTTGTAATGTAAAAACGACATGTTAACGGTAAGTGTATGTGTGTGCAATTCTTCAACCGGAATATGTACATGCCTGGCTTAAATAAAAATTCTTTAAAAAGTTCTTCTATATGTATAATCATTAAAATTGCCTGCTAAACAAAACATACAAAGTTTTTTAGAGGTAGTTTTTACATAATAAGAGTTAATTAATATAATAACAAGTGCCATCGTTAAGAAAAAATCAGTTACATTATTATTGAGTGTCCAAACCAAATATTTCAATCCTTTACTTACAGAAATGTTATATTTATATATTTTTTATGCATTGATAATATTATAGATGTGGACAAGAATTTTAGGGGTGATTTATAATAAAACTGATGATTCTTAATAGAATTTAATATCAAAACAAGATGTTTGCAGCAACGAAGTCCAAAATCTTAAACTACATATATGTCACATGGCGAAACATTTTAGGGTAGATTTTCTAAATTATGATACTCTAGAGTGTAAATGTTTTTACAACTCACGCTAATATTGTAATACAGCATCAATTAGAACAATTTTGTGTAAAAACAATAAAAAAAATGTGAACGTTTGCCCAAATTTTTTTATTATAGTCTGGGATCCTCTTTTCACCTGCAAAGTAACAAAAAAATGGGCGCCGGACACGAACCTAACTCCCCTTGTAAGACAATGTTGCATACCGTTTTTTCACCCTTTCGTTCAAACATCATAATTTTTATTTTATTTGCGTTCATTTTACGGCATATTCTTTGCAAACCCTAGATTGACTCTGTCATAACAACCTTATCATCTACAAACGCAAAGCCACGCACCTTCACTGTCGCGAGATCCACACCTTCCTCTTCGAGGAGGGGCATTCTCAGGCACTTATCCATAAATATAATAAACAGCCAAGAGGACATAACGCATGCTTGTCAAACACCTTGCCTAATATCGAACAAGTCACTCAGTTGCCAATTTACTGTCACACTCGCTTTGCTACCTACATATATTGTTTTTATTGCTTGCAGGAAGCATCCATTGACTCCGTACCGAGCTCCGTACTCTTTCAGGACTTTCCAAAGTTTATTTCTAGCCACCTTCTCAAGCGCTTTTTCTAGATCAACAAATGGACAGAACACTTTCTTATTTACTCTCTAACTAAATATTTGATCCGTATATGATATTCCTAGCATAAATCCACTTTGGACTTCCCAGATCTTTTCTTTTGTTATTTCCATTACCCTATTGATAAGTAATATTGAATATATTTTGTTTACGATACTTAGCAAGCTAACACATCTAAAAACACTGAAAATTTTTGTTGAGGCTAACGAGTGAATCTAGAATATATTAAACTCAAAGAAAGTGTCCGCTTAGATTAGGTCAAACGTTTAGTTAGTGTGAGCTAAACATTTAGTTACTTTATATAGACTGTTCTCGTAGCTCAGTAATTTTTACCAAGTAGCTAAGTTCAAGAATATATTATTTTCGAGGGATTGTGTATAATTTTATTATCTTTAGATCAGAAGGAAATTTAGTTGTTATAGAAATATATTAACTTACAGTAGCCAATTTTTCGTCTGGTATCGAGAAAATGAATTTCCCTGAAATCCGTGTAATGCGTTTGGGGGTCAAGTTTATTGTCTTCCTCGTGTTTCTTGATATTTCAATTTAGTTACCGCCGGCAATCGAAACACTTGTAAATTATTATTACCCCGACACAAACTCTATTTAATATTAACATTCGCGTGCAGTTATGTGGTAAAACTCTTTTAAATGTCCAAAGTAAATCCGAACTGTCACTGCTTCTGATTAGACTGACGCCATTTTATTTCGATGCTCCCATAATGAACCGGTGCTCTTCCATAATTCCATCAGACACCTATTCTTAATATCTCTATATGATATCCCTGGTATACGGAAAATGGTCAAAGATATTCATTTTCGCTGATCCAGGGATCTTTCTAAATTCCTTCGTTCGTTTTCAGCTAAATGTTTAGCTACAATAAGGAATAATAACCCTGTCACAGCTCAATTTTTTCCCCGTGTACATTCATCAACTCGCAAAACCCGTGAGGTATATTCGCCACCATATTTAGGCATTTTAGCGTGAATGTCACATATACCAGCAATCCTTGCCATTCTTTAAGTTCTTCTAACCTCAGAGACACTAATTCTTTCAACCGAGTTTTGCGGCGTATAGTCTTCTATGCTTCTTCATGTTAAACCCTCTAGACCGTCTTTTACGTCGTCCGCATCATATACTTCTTCCTTTCTTGTTGTCCTTGCGCATTTGCCAGCAAAATAATTTCTGATTTTCTTCGAAAGCGTTTTCCACTTTCTTCTCTTCTTCCGCTTTGATTTTATCCTTGCTTTCTTCTAGTATAATCCTCCCGTCATCGCTAACGTCTATTATGTTCAAATACGCTTACTTCTTTTCGTGAATGGCTACCCGGATTTCATCATTCCACCATGCATCACCAGTCATTCTTTCTACGACCGCAGTGCCACACACTTCAGTTGAACTCCTAAAAGTGATTTCGCAGAAAATTGTACGTGTGCCCTCTATATCTTTATTGTGAATTAGCATCTTCCAAGTTGTTCTATCTAGGCATTCATTTATATTATCTGTAAGTTCCATTAGTTTTTTTGATTTTTGTGAATTCTCTATCTTGATTCGTGTCTGTTTCATCTTTCTAGTTCTCTTTCTTCTCCAGCCTTTACCTAAGTTACTTTTCAAAACTAAGAGTTGGATCATTTTATCTCTAAAACAATTATTTGTAATAAATAAGCTCTTTCCAAGCATAAGCAAACATAAAGCTATCTCCGTTAGCATTTGTTTTTGGATCACCAAAATTACCTAGCACCCTTTCCATAGCCTCGTATTGGACCCCAACCCATTCATTCATATCTTCATTCATATCATATAGAGAATGATTCTTTCCTCATGATCGCAACAGCCTATAGTATCATTTAAGGTGTCCAGAAGGCGCCTTTTAACTCACTCCTTTCACCATTAATTGGGGCATAGTCTTCTAATTCCTACTTTTATTCTAATCCAGAACAATCTGGGAAATAAAAATTTATGACCTTTGACATGCTGTGTTTTTGTCTCATTCATAATCAGACTAACTCCTTAGCCACCATGTAATTCGTCATATACTCCTGACCATAGCTCGAGTCCGTGGTTTAACTCACCCTTTTCTATTATTCTACTGTCGTAACCCTTTTTCTTTATTTCAGGTACACATAAAATATCTAGCTTTCTTTCGTGCATTGTTCCTCATAATTGTCTTTCCTTAGAATCATTCATCCCTTCAGTATTCCAAACACTCAGTCTCCATTCATCGCCTGACATTTTACCTTTACCTTTACCAGAAGCATGCCTTTCGTCAACCAAAGTTTCGATCCATTCCGAGGCTAGTCTATTGTTTGTATTGTTTATTGTTAAAAGTATACGCTCAACTACCAACTTAATACGAGAAATATATTTTCAGAGTAAAAATCATGTCCAAAATAATGTGCTAATCGTCGTAAGGTGGAGTGTCCAGTTATAACGTCAGTCCCACCCGACATCGGTCAATGGAGGGCAAGTTTAGGGACAGAACAAGAACCGAAGAAAGTCATGGTTGGTTTGTGTTGTACCCTGAGAAGGGCACCAGTCTTGAGCAGTGTAGTAATAGATGAGGACGTCAAGTTTTTGAGAAAAATCATCATATGGCAACAACATGATGCTATAGAACCTTCAAAAAAGTCTTAACTAAAATATCTGATATACATTGTACTTTAAAGGTATAACAGTTATTAATTTAAAAATTATGTCCAAGTAGTGTTACTGTTTATTTTGCATGAAAAGTGTCTCCGTGTATTTGCATTAGCTTGGATTACGCTTCGACTTGGATAAGAAGAAACTTGATTGGAGCCTTCCGAGAACTGACGCGTAGTGTTCATAACGACCTAGCTGGGTAACTGCGTCACGTTGCGTCACATTGCTAAAGTTCACTGTCAGTGTTCACACGGCCCTGGTATTTACGTTCGAAGAGCCCGGACTTGAGTTGAAGGTCAGAACCAACACCGGGCTCGAATCCAAGTTCGAGTGTACATGGTCGCGCAGGGTACTCGAAACAAACGCTGGTAGTATTTACATGAAATTTTTACATTAATAACTGTCATATAATATATTGTAAGCACAAGGCAAATACTTTAAATTAATATCTTATTGACGGTTCTAGATATTTAGATTCTAGAACATCTGGATGTTGCGATATAATTTTTCAAAATTGGTCAAAAACGTTTGTTTGGGAAGTATCAACTCCATTTTCCCCAAAAATCTGACGTGATAGGCCAATTTTTTCAATTAAACTTAAAACTTTTAAATTGGCTTGATTTCACTTCGAAATCGTTTGAATTTTCTACAAGTTTTTCAAATTCATTTGAATTTCATTTGATTCTTTGTATTCTTTTGGATTCTTTGTATTCTTTTAGTTTTTTAAATTCTTTGGACTCTTGATTTTTTTAAATTATAATATTTTTTTAAATTATTTTGAAGACTTTTGAATTCACCTGAAATTATTTTTAATTTTCGCTAAGTTTTTAAAATTTTGCTTCTTCGTGGAGAAAGCTTTGTAACGATGCAAATTTTCGATCTTTATTTTTTGACATATATTAACATAATTCCACCTCAGCTGTATAAAAATGAGGCTTCTAACAAATATATGCGCATGTGTATGTGTGTGTGCGTTAACATTACTATTTTTATGATAATTTGCTTATTTGTTTATAGCCGGATCAGATAAGAATAAATATTTATTTTATTTTATATTTTTCTCAAAAATCATTCTAGATTTTATTCTTTTTCAATTTTTCTTATATTTAAGAAAAAAAATGTTATTCGCAGAGTTTAATTAAATATATTCTTTTTTAACAAAGAAGGTTGAGGTTTATTTAATAAATATCGCGAGAATAGCTATCTCCAAACAAAAATTTGCACACTTAAACATTTTTTAATTTCTCGTTTATAAGTTAAACATTTTTAAATATAAGGAATAATAACAACATAATAAGTACTAAATTTGTTCATTTTGAGAAAATTAATCGATTGATGTATTTAGAAACATTCTATAAGCAACTGAAGTTATGATATTATGTACAGATTAATAAATTTTTCTAACGATTGTAAGAGAAAAACTTTCGTAATAGCAATACTTTAAGTGCTAAATTTATTCGTTATGATGAGGTAAATCGATGAATGTATTTAAGAGGCCTGTATGGCCCAAGAAAATTTTTCTATATATACAGATTTGTTAATTTGTTGATCATTCGTAAGAGAACAAAATTCCTAGTTTTTAAAGTACACCAATATCTTAAGTATCAAATGTATTCCTTTTGATGAAATGAATCTATTGAACTACATAAAACATTCTATGATCTATGGACAATAAACAATTAATACTCACTTATAAGCAATAAAAAATAAACATTAATAACCAATAATGAATCGAATGAAGAATAAATAATAAAAAGGCGCAGGCGAAATTGGCTTTTCCATCCCCTCAGATTCCTTTGCAATGCAAAATCCTCTATGAGTCTATATGATTTATATGAGTTCTCTAATTTCTTTGAACTTTTTTAATTCTTTTGAGTGTACTTTAAATTGTGTTCAGTTCTTTTTAATTCTGTGAATTCTTTCGAATTCCTTTGAATTCCTTTAAATCTATTGAATTCTTTTAATTCCTCGAATTCTTTTGAATTCTTTGAATTTTATATCATTATTAAAATACCTTTGAAATCTTTGAATTGTTTTAAATTCGTTGAATTCTTTTGAATTTTTTTAACTCTTTGAATTCCTCAGAATTCTTTTAAATTATTTGAAATTTCAAGTCCAGGTATTATATCAAAATTGCTAGTTTTCAACCCCTCAATTTTGTATATAGCTTATAGCCACTGTAAATTTACAGTAGCTAATTTTAGGTTAAAATAAGACTCAGAAAAGACAGTGTCGAGTGGTAGTGAAATGAGACCACTGCACTGGTGGAAATTCAGATTCATTTTTTTACATTGAAAATGACAGCATGAAGTTATTCTATTCGAAAACAGCACACGCAAAAAATGACACCATCAAAAAGAGATCTCTAGTTTTTACAGTGAGCCAACCAATGCCTAAATATTGTTTTTCTATTATTCTTTCAACCAGTTTTGTTTATATTAAATATTTCATGGTACTAGTGTATAATAAAGTATTACAAACTCGTTAACTTAGATCTGAAAAGCTGAAAGCCTGTGTGAGTGAGACAGAAATCAATCTTTATCATAAAATTGCGGAGGTGGTTGACTCGATACACGGCCAATGGCCGGTTGCCCTCGGCGCGCGTCACCAATAACAAATTTATAATTCTTTCTCATAGAACATGCCAACAAATTACGCACGTCAACATACGCTCTTATAGGAAAAGGTTGCTAAGGAGGATGAAAGAGGTAAAACTGGAGGGAATGGGTAAAGAAACAGGAGGTGGTGGAGGGTGGAGCGGATTTACTTCGCTCGCATAAATCTCACGTATTTGGCGGCGTGGCGCGTCTTGACGGGTTCTAACGATATATTCTGATATAATTAAAACAATAAATAAGATGGCGTCCCACCGCGAGCGCCGGGGGTCGAACTCTTGCACCCTCTTCGTCCTCGTATCTTTTTCTTCAACCTCTCCCCTTCTATCCAACCCCCTCACCCCTTTCCCATATACAGAAGTTATGTACGTGTGTACACGAGCACCGAAAAATAAGTAGAGCATCTTAGAAATATATCATGTTTCAAGATAACTCTTCGAGAACGCAAGGAGCACTTGAAACTTTTTCCGATTTACGGTAAGGACCAAGGGCCCATAAATATAATTAGGGTATAATATTGTGAAATTTATTAGAAAAATAAGTAATAGCAAACATTTCTCCAGAAGCTTCTTTGCTTTATTAGTATCATTTAATGTTTTGTTCATCAATTTTTTTTCTATCAGTCTCACCCTAGATATCATGCAAGTTTTATCTTTGAATTTGAATCAGTTAAAACTTAAAGAGTATGAAGTTTAATGTTTTTGTTTGTTTATTATATAAACGTAAAAGAATAAGGATAGAAAACAGAAAACATTTTTTTGGGTACGATTCACATGACAGCACATAACAAAATTAGATACCGCACGCTAATTTATTTGCTCCATACATATATAATTTGCTTGAAGCATTTTTCTTATAGACATGCAGATTTATTATATAACATTCATGTATTCAAATTGATGAGTTCTCGATTACATAAACAATTCATCTCTTCTTTTTCATTTATTGCATTTTTTATTCTAGATGAAGCAAGTTAGCAAGGAATATTCTTGTTTACCTGGAGAGAAATTGTGTATGTAAAATGTATAATGTAGAATATTTTTCTTTTGTGATGGTAGTTAATAAACAAGTTCAAACTGGTTTGTGGAGTGAGGTTATAAGAGAAGCGTGACCGAGGGCGGAGCGATCCTTAATTACTGGTTAAACAGGAGTCCTGTCCGCCTACTAAAATATAACCCATCATAATAATCTTCATGGGCCTTACGTTCGAACGTAGTTTTGGAGGTAGGCCCCCGTTCGCAGGTTAGCCACTGGTAAATTACACGTTTGTTTTAAGTTTGACCCACCCTCGCACCCAGACGCTCCGATCTAGCCCTGATTTATCGCTCTCCCTCGTTCTCTTTTTCCCTCCTTTATCTCATCCTCTCCTTATCTACCTGATGCTGATGCTGATGGACACTAAGTACTTTTCAAACCTTGTTAAGGCGCTTCCACTTTGGATTAGACATGAAATTAGTGAATTTCCTAACACCAAAATTTAGTTAACTACGATCCAACCCGCCAGCAGCGTCATTCTATAAGCCCTTTTGTCACACTTCTAAGTAGCATTCACCGTAATTCTCATTTTGTCAACGTTTGCCTTAAATGGGTTTCAATTCAAAGTATTTGCTAATCTGTTTTTCTAAGATCATCTGATTCCGCGGATACAGATCTTGAAATTAGATACTGTAACTCAATTCTGTCTGAATTGAGTTACAGTATCTCTTTTCTTCTCTGGTTTAAAACTACGTATACTATTAGGAGTTATTTATTCCGTTATCTTAGGATTTGTCGACAATTAATGTCATTTCTTTCTCAGAGAACAGTTTTTGAGAAAATGGGCACTTTTGTGACGTAGGCACAAGATGAAAATTTCATTAAAGGGGCCGTAAAAACTACGTCACACTGCCAGGGAAAGAGTTAACAGTTTTTGTGACGATTTGTGATGCAGGGGTGGACGGGTTAACGCAGACTGTGATATCACACATGGAAAATATAAATGTGAATAATAATTTTTTGAAATGATCGAAAAAAATCAAAATCATTGATTTTATTTCAAAATTCATCATTGTGGGTAAAAATTAAACTATTTTGTTGAAGATTCGTCACTTTCTCTTGAAAATTAAACTATCTGATTGTAAATGCAAATGTTTGGTCTAAGTTTAATTTTTTTATTTGTTAAAAGTTCAATTATTTGGTTGAAAAATTATCTTTCTTGGTTGAAAATTCATCTTTTCATATTGAAAACTCAACTGTTCTGGAGAACATTCGACTTTTTAGCTTGAAAACCTAACTCTGTCTTTAAAAATTCATCTCTTCTGGTATAAAATTAATCTTATTTGGTTGAAAAAATAAGTGCTTGAAATTTTAAGCGTTTAATATTGAATTTAATATGATACCTATATATAGATTTTATTCAAAAGAATGTATTCCCAGTGTGTTTTATTCCTCTATTGTGTTTTATTTCAGACGTTTATCAAATGAAATTCATGAAAAAATTTTGATCTGAAAAGGAGTGGGGGGGTGTTCGCATTTGTGACGTCGCCTTGGGGGGTTCAAGATTTTTGTTAAAGCATTCCACTTTGGATTAGACGTGTAATTAGTGAATTTTCTAACACCAAAATTTAGTTAACAACGACCCAATCTATCAACAGCCTAATTCTATAAGCCCTTTTGTCACACTTCTAAGTAGCATTCACCGTAATTCTCATATTGTCAATTTAATTTAAATTAGATTATCTTGAATATAACTTAGCTTAGATTGTACCTAAAATATGAAAGTTGAATATTTGTAAAATTTAAAATTACAAAAATATTAACAAAATTTTTTGCTGATCTGTGACGAAGAAGGGAAGTGGTGGAAAAAATGTTCAAAATAGCGTGACGTAGTTTTTGAATGACCCAAAAAGAAATTTACATGATTTTAGATTTAATAATTTCAATTGTTAGTGGAAGGGTCAAATTGAAGAATCTTATTTTTTCATTTCGTTTTCTTTTACAATTTTAAGAATGTTCATATTCAATAAAATTCTTGATTTTTCCATTTCGACCGACACCATGAACACTAAATTTTTATTCATGATATATATGTGTTCAGATTCTCAGGAAGTAATTCTATTTACAAAATAGATATTTCGTGGTGATTCGTTAAGAGAAATGCGGGTTATGTTTCAGTTATCATCCCCTATGTCTTATTCACAAACAACCCCATTAACGCATAGAGCATTGAAGGGTGGATCTAAGTGGGTCGAGCAATTGAGTGGTTATACTATATTGCGTATCCCTATACGTTCTGCGATTCTATCATGGAAAATGATCTTATCTTCTCTGTTCGGAAATTAAGCTTATTGTGTAAAAGTCATTAGCTTTATTGCATTGAAGATACAATAATACTACTCTATTGAAGCTTTTCAGACCTTTGAGGAATCATTATTACATTACATGTTTGAGCCGATTTTCGACACGTTTTTCAGAAACTAATAAAAAACTAATAATTGAAAATAAATAAAGATGAAATAATTATATAATAATGATAATAAGGAAAAATTCTTAGAAACTACAATATTGCATTTTCAAAGACTTTTTTTTTAATTTTCGCATATAACTCGATTAATTTGCTCCTCATTTCAGGATAAAGTTTCTAGTTCGGGAGAACAATATTTAATCTGAAAGAAAGTTGGGTTACAAAGCACAGGGATTTAATTACAAAATAATTAAAAGAGGCAACCACTTCGCTCTTTTTTCTTTCGCAATTTCTGCTCGTGGGCTCGTAGTATCACCGCGTAATAAATTAATAAAGTCCGCTCACCACTGTGATTTCTGCACACTGATTGTGAGTTGAAAGAAGAAGCATTTATAAATTTATAATTAAGGAAGAAAAGACTCTTTATTTGATGTCAAAATTGTCTTCTATTTTACGCTTTTTAAACTCTTCGAGTCCTGCAGTTCATTAAAGAAAGACATCTTTTACATTTCATGTTTTTTTAATTAATGAAGGTACAGAGATTAGTAAACCTCGCATTAGAAAGAGGATTGTGCGCAATCCGGAGAATCACCCATAGAAGCTTTTCATACCCGACCTTAAAATATTATTAATTATATTTATTTTTATTATTTTTGAAAGTTGTAATAAGAAAAATCTGCCCGCTGCGTGGGCACATTCTCATCGCGCGCTGCGCGCGTCTGTTTAATCTCGTGCTTCGCGCTCGATCTTTGTACTTCCTCCATATTTGTACACAGACCTTTTAAAATTAAAGGTCAAAGCATCGACAGCTGTCATTTAGTGATTGTGAATTATCTTTTGTTAAAGCTCCTTCGGCTTTAACGAAAACATTCTCATCACGTATCTCGTGCTTCGCACTCGATTTTATCTAAAATGCGAAATGTTTTTCTACATTGTGTTCGACTCTATTATATCAGATGTATATTATATTTATTTCTGTACCTCGGTCTGGGACTTCTTATTCAGATATTGCAAAATAAAGTACAAATGTTATTTTACAT
>CAKNWU010091417.1:0-15635 GCA_932072015.1 Andricus quercustozae | reverse complement strand
TAAACTACTTAAAATCTAATATTACTTGTCAATTTTTGTTGAGTAAACATTGAAATCGTATTAATTGATCGAATGGTATTTTCTTCCAGAATAAGATTTGAATTTCAAGGGATGCTAAGAATATAAGATATAGTAATGTAATAATACTAATGTATTATTCATATAATATTATCATATAATACTATTGTAGACATTGTACATAATTATAAATGTTATTATTATTATAAAACATTATTGAAGAATCTAATATTTTATAATTCTCTACAATTATGTGCCTTTAAAATAAGGTTTAGAATTTCAACCCATACAGTGGATAATATTTGTTCATAAAATAATTCGAAAAATAGATATATGTATGTGCATGCATTCACATATACATATCTATATAATATTATAATTGTCTAAAAGGTCTAGACAATTGAAACAATTGTCGAGAGGAGAACCACTGCATATGTTGAGATTCTGAAAGGGACGCCTAGCCCGTAGAAAATTTCCAAGCGCGTGCCGCGTCACTTGTCACGTACACCAACGTGAGTCATGGCCTGCCGGTGTTGCCAGCCACGCGGGCCGCACGTGTTCCCAGGCACCCAAGCGCGGTTAAACGTAGAGATCACGCAAGCGGAGTAGGCTCGTGAAACTCGAGCTTAGAGAATCGATGCTTAAATGCAAATTCTTAGCAGCGGCTCTCAAAACTGAGAGTTTCACAATCTCTCTTTTTTACATTTAAGGATGTATATCAACTGTAACTGTTTTTTTTAATATAATATTTATTTCACTGGTCTATTATTTAATATTGCAAAATAAAGCATCAGCTGGTAAAATGTAAGCTATAAATTTCTAGCTGCTCTTTTTAACTTATAGTCCACAGTGGGGAGGAGGTGGCTAGGAGTATAATGGATCTTTTTCTCTTCTCCTTTTCGTTAGGGGAGTTTTTCGAGATGGTCGCAAAGGAGCCGGGTAGTGAGACGTACAACTGTAGCGAAATAAGGGGGTTCAATCGAGTCCAGGTACTCGCTAGGCAGCAAGACCAGGGTTTCCCTTACAACGGGTGTGATATTCGTCGGTAGGGCTCAGGTTCCCGCTCGGCGGCAACTCTAGGATTCCTCTCACAACGAGTGTGTGGTGTACGTTGGTCGGGACTAGGTCCTCGCTGGGAGCAATTGTAGGATTCCCCTTGCAACCAATTTGTGGCGTTCCTTTGTCGCTTTGAGGTCCCCGGTAGTCGGCTACCCTAGGATTCTCCTCACAATGAGCGTGTGGGCTTCGTTGGTCGGGTTGAGGTCCCCGCTAGTCGGCTACCCTAGGATTTACCTTGCAATGAGCGCGGTGTACGTCGGTCGAGCCTAGGTCTCCGCTGGGCGGCAATTCTTGGATTCCTCTCGCAACGTGTGTCTGGTGTACGTTTAATGCACAACTTTGAAGACCTACCACACTAACCTAAATGTGGGAAAGGAAGAGAGTCGGGTTAATAAATAATAAAACCTCTGTTTTATTTTATTTAATCAGGTCGGACGATAGACAAGCATTTCGAAGCAGTAAAGAGTTCCTGGGCATGTCATATCCGCAAACCGGACACTGCAGATGAGGTCCTGGTTTTTGTGTAGCCGAAGAGGCCACCTGGCCGTGAAGAGGGTTGCAGTAATGCTGCAGGTAGGATGGCGCTGGCTTATGGTTTTCGTTAAGCATGTCGGCGGAACTGCTCTACGTCATGGATATTGCGCGTCACATGTCAGTCGTCGCCCAACGTTGAGTGATTCTTGAATGGTTGCCGAATAGTTGTCAAATGCTCGCTGATCGCTAAATGGTGCCTGTGATGCGAGCGCACCGGTATTTATGCCTGACCCGCTGGGCATCGCGCGCCAGTCCGGCAGTACGTGGTGCGGAATGACCGGTGGTCGATCGCTGAGTTGACGCGAGCGAGCCAATACGTGCAGCATCCGCGGTAGCGAAGTCCGCTAGAGTGGGGGTAGATGCTGTTTGGCTACCAGCCTTGCGTGTGGGAACCAATTAAAGCCTGGGAAAGGTACCACGCTCAGATTGGCGGAGATCGTGGCACGGGCAACTTTTTCTATTAGAATCCCGTGTTCGCCGCAACGCACTCAAATCGAACCTGTTTGCTTTATCAAATTCAATCGAAAATTTATAATATTAGACCTACTGTTTGTGTATGATTTCAAGCGCGTTCCTTGTGGATCGAAGAGGGCACAAAAAGGAAAATCATTATTATTAATTTTTAAAAATGCCTCACTCTTGCTGGCGATAAACTGATTACATTTAAAATTGTATGATTTATTCATTTTATATATTTCAGTTCCTTTTTATATCAAAGTGTGTTGTTTGTAGTGAAAAATGCGTTTTTAAATAATAATTCTTAGTGAAAATATATGTAAGCACTTAGAGCTATATTTATATTACTTAAAGGATTTTATATTGAGAAGAGAAAAAAAAATAGGATGAATTATGAAAAGAAATCGGAGATCGTTAATAAATCTTGAGAATTAAAAAAGTTCAAGTTTATCGCTTATGGGGTATTCTGTGGTGACACATATTTTTATTCTTTGACTAATTTTGAACAAGATTCTGTGACACGGAATTATATGTGTCATATCATCGCATTTAAATCATATATTTATGAAATGCTGCCTTTTCCTATTTTAAATCAGTGGAAACTTAATGGGCTTCAAGGCATAGGTTAATATTAATCGACTTAACTAAAATTGAGACACTGCTTTAGACTTTTTTTTTGAGACAAGTGTTATTTAAATCCCTCAGAAATGCGTTTTTGTCCTGCTGTGATACATGTAAAGAAGCTACGTCATCTAGACCAACATAACGTGTCAACAACATATTGCATCAAAATGGAAAAATTATAATAATTTTTACACTTGGTCCATTTTACCTTACTTTATTTACTTTAAAAATAACTAACAGTAGAGGGGTTTAGGAATTTCTACTCTATAGTAATATTATTTAGAACTTTTGAGACTTTCTTTGAATTCTTTGAAGTCCTTTGAAATCCTTGAGTTCTCAGAAATATCAGAATTCCTTGATTTCTCTGAACTCCTTGAATTTTATAAATTCTTGACATGATTTTGGAGACCTTGGAATTCACGGAATTCTTAGAATTGATGGAATTTCACGAATTTGAGAATTTTAGATAATTTATGGAATTTCAAAGACTACAAAATAATACAAGACAATTCAGGGAATTCGGAGGAAAGCAAAAGCTTTCAAGGATTTCAAAAGGTATGTTAATAAAGTTGAAAATTAATCAAAGGAGTTCAATGTCAATTAAAAAAATTCTAACTGATACACTAAACCAGGGAGTCCTAATTCCTAAACCTGTGTTCTGTCACAATGTGTAATAGAAACGAGGGACCAATTCATAAAAACTAAATGATTCATGTAGACAATCAATTAAAAGAGTGGTTGCTTGAAGCGCATAATCAAAGAGTGGTTTTTTCAGCATGTATGTGTCAGATTTTCCAATGTATACAAACTTAATGAATCTCCATTTTTTCTCACAAAATTAGGTGCAGCGGTCAGAGCAGCTGGTGGAAATGGTAATCAGGTTCATACACCAGTCCACAATCCTCAACATGATATTCCTTTATACAGCAACGTTTTTGTACAATTGCCCAGTGGCCAAGTTTTCATTGGAGTTCTCGAATCATACGACCGTGACCTTGAACAGCCTAGCTGGGTAACATCACCACACCAGCAATGTAATTCATCGGAGAAAGTTTATGTAAGACATCCTAATGGCGATGGTCTTGTTGCTGGTCTCGAAATTCTGCCCGATCTGCATATTGATAATGTTCTAGGTTACAGTTCTTATATACCAATAGAAGTTAACGTAGTTCTAACATCATTTCTCTGGCCTATTAATCGGCCACGAAACTTTCCTGGAAAAACTATGATTTACGTACGTATGCCAGATAGTAACAAAACTTATATGGGAGTACTATGTCGCGGAAACGGGCGACGCCCTGACTATATGCTCTGAAAATCTGACACAATCTTGATGGTATAATATTCTTCCGAATAGTTTATATATATAGGAGCGTACCATCAGCATTTCACAGTTTAAATATTTACTAATTTTTTAAAATCCTTTTCTAATCCTTATATGACTTGAGTGACTAACATAATTGCTATGCGGTAGTGTAAAATGCTTTTAATTTACGATAATGGTGTTTTGAAACACTTAAATCTTTTCTTTATTTGATAAGGAAGAGTAAAGTGTATATAAAAGGATATTTAGAACGCAAATGGTAAAAGACTGCCTAAAATAAAGCAAAATTGCGACAAAATGGCAAATATTACTTTATCTAAACGCAACAATTCATTTTTCTTTCCAAATAACCGATCGACAAAGCATATTTATTTTATGACAATATTGATTACGGAAATACTGTGCTGAATTTATTTTGGTGAGCACAATGGTTGTGCTAATATTTAATTTACAAAAAATAGTTTTTGAAGACACAATTTGTACTCCCTATGCTTTATAATTATTAAAAAATTAGTGTAATTTATTAGTTCGAAGAATAACTCAAATCAATACCTCAACCAATAGGCTAGAACGCATATGGAGTCCGCTTGGTCCTCAGATTTTCTTAATTTGACTGCTAACAGCTAATGTTTTTTGGGTATTGATGTGAGGTTAGATACCTTTTCAGGAAGTGAAATTAAATTATGGGAAAAGAACGGTCTCAAAAACATCATTCGCAAAGACTCCCAGTACTTTTAAGGAAACAATTTGAAAGCATCTCCATGTAAAACAAATAAAAAAATGGTATATTGAAAGCTCAAGGTAATGTTCTAAACCCCATAATAATATTCAGAAACCCAAAAAATCAACCCCTACTCTTCTAACGGGACAATTCCGAAGTGCTTTCAGTCAAAACAAAAATTAAGCCTTAGAATTAAAGGCAGCTAAGATGGGGTTCGTTAAGTATGCATTTATTTAAGTTTAATTCCAGACACATGCAAAAGCACCATTCGAGGAACTCCATTAGCATCTATGACACCGTTAAATAAGATTATTATAAATAGCGTAGGACCTTAATTCAAGCCATGTGGAACGCCAGCTGCTGGAATGAAAGGGTCAGAGCAGCAGACAGCATGTTGTGGGGGAATGTGGGGTATGGTGTCAGTGCGGGGCACATCGACTCTTGCGAACAATTTTCGTGTTTGTTCATTTTCATATTAATTTGTTAACTGAAATAGCTTTCTTTGGTACTCAAGAAAGCTATTTTATGTGAAAAAAAACTAATATGAAACTCAAGAAGCATGAGCATTATTTGCAAGGGTCACCATGCCCCACACTGACACCATACCCTACTTTTCCCTGCGCAGTTTGGTATCTTAGAGCGAAAATTCTGCAGCAGGATTGCCAGGTTTTCCGGAAGATCAAACTTATGAAGATCCTCTATAATTTTGGCATGATTAAGCTGTCAAAGCATTTTAATATTTATAAATACACATCATCAACTTGTGCTCCCTCCCCCAACGATTCAGCAATAAATTGCGTAAATAACGTGAAGTCGTTGTAGTTGATCTCCCTTTGACAAATCCGTGTTGGGATTCTATAAAGTGCGGAAAGGTTGATGCGGAAATTTGATTCGCGACGCATGCTTCAAACGCTTTAGAAACATTATTTATAATAAAGATTGGTGTCTAATTCGTTATATCTGCTTTATTACCACATTTAAAGACATTTTTTCGATGCTTTTCTAAATAAAATACGTGATTTCGTATTTTATCTAGTTTACTTGTTTTTTTACTTACTGTGGGGACACAAGCATTAAAGGCATTATTTTTCAAGTAAATAAAGTAAAGTGAAATAAATTAGGTGTCTAAATAATGCTTATCTCTTTATTTCTAACTAGGCAGTTGTAAAAACGTTGTGTTGGTCGGGGTGACGAAGTATGAACCAAGAGCAGGTGACTAAGCCTATATTGACAAGTTTCACAACGTTGCCTTCATATTTTTTTAGTGAAACTAAAAATTATACGCAATCATTTTTTATCAAACTTTTCCAATTGTCACGTTTCCCATTTCTATAAGATTCTTTGAATTAATATTGTAGGTATAGCCCTAAATAGATCTATATATTTTCACGAAACGATTTGTGACTTTCCACCATCGGATTCGTAGACATTTTCTACTAATCTTTAGTGAAATACATTTGACTAATTGAACTAGTATAATTTCGCGAGTAATTAGTGAAATTGTACTGATTTAGATTAATTTTGCATACTCGAAAAAGACCTCACAACATTTTCCTATTTTGTCAGATAAAACAGCGTTTCAAAATGTATGAGATGGAAAACTAGATAAAGACCATTTTCTCCTTCCTACTACGCAGAAAGCGTAGTTTCATCTTGAAAGTTTTAGTTTGTAAAATAAAAATAAATGTGCCTATCCAGCTTTTATTGTAACCTTTTTTTTTTGTTATGACGTGATCGGACGGATTTGGTTAATTAACAGTGTTAGAAGGGTTATTTTTGGGGGCTGCTGGATATTATCAGGGGATTGGAAACATAGTCTGGAGTTTTCTTAATACGATTTTTATGCCTATTTTCGAATAAAAAATGTAATGGCTGTTTTACTTAAACACACTTCGAATTTATTTCGTTAAAAGTACAAGGAGTGGCTCATTTGAGGCTGCTGAATATTATTTTGAAGTCGGAAACATAACTTGGACTTTTTTTTGTATAATGGGTATATTTGGATGTCCCTGGAATGGACTTTATTGGATATCTTGGAATTGGAACTGTTTTTGCTAATACTTTTGGAAGAGAGTATTCAAAAATGGATAGTGATTCATGTAAAGCTTGCTTTTTGGGGATTAAAAGATTAGAGAGCTTACTTGAATGACTTTTTTTGGGGGGGGAGGGGGGTGCGACATTCCGAATTGTACAAAGGTGTTTTTGTGTGTCGGAAGATGGTACTTTTTCCCCCTCTGTATATATTTCCTTATAATACATTTTTTCTTTAAGAATACTTTATTGCTCCTGCTATACAGTTTAGATGGTAAAGAGATTGTTAATTCAAATAATGAGATGATTGTTCTAGGTGTTATGAGAGCAATAAATTTTGAAGATATGAAAAAATTGACATCTGATATCGAAAAATCTTCCTACGTTCATATTGGTTTTAACAAGATAGTGGTATGTTTGCAAGTAATATTATGATTAATCAGGCACGGATTGGAAAATTCTTCAAAAATCAGATTTCAGTAGTCTATCATTTTCTCTATTTAGAAAGAATGAAGATGGTCATTCTACTACTTATCTACATGATTTTTCTTAAATCTACAAGTAAGTGTAACATAATTTTAATAGATAATAACATTATAAATAGTTTATGCGTTCTGAATGTTAACTGAATTACCAGTGAACACTAATTTTTTATCCTTCCTAATTTGAAATGGCACAAATAGATTTCTCTCTTTCCTAATTCTTCCAATTTTAATTTTATAAGATAAGACGAAAAATGTTCTATCATCCACTTGTTTCAAACTAAAAATTGAAAATAAAATACTAGATAATATTAGCACTTTAAATTTTGTGGATTCCTCTAGAGTCCTTTAGTCATCTTCTATATTAATGTATCTTACAATCGAATGAGAGGATATTTTAAAATACTGAAGCAAAATTTAAATTATTTATCTCTTGATTTTAGCAGCATGGTTTCTAGGGTCATAATTAATTTAAAAAAATGTTTTGGCGCCTTTGAAACGTTTTTTTTCGAAAGTGTCATCGTCTGAAATATTTGATTATTTGGCAGCCACCCATGTGTTAATCAGTAGAATAAGGCTAGGTAAAAGAAATGATAAACGTGAAAAATAGGAAAGTCTGATAAGAACGCGATTTTGTTCAAACAAAAATCTGACAATATATTGTGAAACTTGTAGATAGACTGCTTTACCTCTGCTAACATATGGCACATGATGAATCGATTAAATTTCAAAATGTTTAATTTTAAAGAGAAATAGCTCCTACCCGAGGTCGCATTATACGACATTCGAACATGAGATGAAAATAAAAATTGCAAAAATATTTTTAAAATATACGCAGAACAGGTAAAAATTTGGTTATATATGAGAGAAATGAATATTATTAGGATTTATTTGATTTGCACTTCAGCAATTCAAAATATACTCTCATTTTACACTGTGATAAATTAATATGGAACGGTACCTTTCCTCTTTTTCATTTTTTGTCCAAAGAAACAAATTTTTATTTTGTTTTCAGGAATTGCAATAGGAGCATTTTGTGGTGTTTGTCCAAATTTTATCATAAGATTCTTGGTTTATTTTCTGGAATTTGTACATGGTTCCGGGCATTTTCTCAAAAATATTAGGCAAAAGTAGTAAATATCAATAAATTCCGGAATATGCGATTACCATTTGAAAGCATGTTTTGTGCGTGTTTTTAAAGTTCGATTGATTAAAATTCTATGTCTCAGCTCGGATTGGAACCGCGGAAGGCAATGTACGAGATGGCACATTCATCTTTAATTGAATTTTACCTTATTTGTCAAAGTTTTCAAATTTTGTATTTCAAAGATGTTATTGAAAGGCTTTTTCGGGAATGATTTCTTTTTATAAACAAATTTGGAATTGTGTTGTGCATAGTAAAGTAAGTTATATCGTGGTGCAAGCTAGGTTCTTTTTGCGATTTTTCTCTTACGATAAATTAAAAAAAAATGTAGAGCTGTTTGGAGAGGCCTTCATAAATTTAACGGGCAGTGAGCTGATTTTTTAATTTATAATCTGGAAAATGGCTGGGACTTGAAGTAGTCAACTTTTTAAGGGCGATCCAAGACTCGTCCTCATAATTGTTTTAAGACGAGATTGTACGTACAGTCTGAACCTTGTGCTCAACCCTTTCCTGATGGTAGACTGTACCCCTTAGTTCCCGAGCTCCTCATAGTTTCTCATAAGGTAGTAAGAGTTCCAAAATTTTCCTTTTTCATTCGGACAGTCCAGTATAAATTACGGCATTCATATAGATTTTCTCGAGTAGGGAAAGGACTCCAGAGGTAACAGTGCTCTAGTGGTCGAGAAGGGACAGACCTTTCCGCAGGGGCGCTCACACCATATAAGAGAATTAGAAGCCGCTACCCAATTGAGTAGGCAAGTTCCCAAAAAGATAGGTGGTTGGGGATATAAAGGATTATGAAATGAAAATTCTATTTAAAAACCTGTGACAAATATAATATCACAGAGCCTCGGTGGATCAAGCGGTATCGCATCAAGCTTCGGTGCAGGACCACTGGGCTTCATTCCCTGAGCCGGTACCAATGGGAATATTCTATGTACTGCTACCGAGGTTTCGGTGGTTGGGAACCCACCTTAAACTGTAGGTCCCTAAAAAAAGTAGTTACTCCGAAGGTACTGGCTCCATGTCGAGGGAACTAGTCTTGGGGGTCACTAGTCGACTTTGAGGCAGCTCTTATTCAGATAGCACACCAAGAAAATGCGTTGAATCTGTGCAACTAACTGATGACTTTAGAGGGACCTCACCGTCCATCCTATTTGGCCGTATTCTAACTACTGCCGGCTAGGGAGGCTACCGGACGGCAGAGTGGGTGAGGCTCAATGTGCTGTGCAAAGAGGTCCGCATAATTTAATGTGCAACGTGGTACGCCTGGCAACTGAGAGGTATACTTCCAGAACGTTGGAAACAACGAAATACACCGAGATCTAAAAACTCGGCGAAGGTGGCCAGATTCGATGTCCTGCCTTGAGAATAAACGCGAGTGTGGCGCGATAGGCTTTATAGCTTATTCAGGGGTCTCCACAATTCAAAGGTGCCTGGGGGACCCCTTTTTTTAAGGGTTCCAAGCGGCTCGAAGCAGGTAAAGGATTTTGACAGTTCTGGGTCAAAGCTAAGTAGATCCGACCTATTGGCCTGAGATTGCAAGTAGATACAGACTCTACCTTTGGAGACGCTTGACACAAGCGCTAGGGAGGACCTCACGGGATCCCCCGCTTATATTAAAACCTAAACTAAACTATTTCATCACAAGTAAGAGTGAAGGAAACCCGTTTTTTTAGAACCAATCATTCGCGGAATTGCTCCTTAGCTAGCCCTGTGGCAGATCGAGTGTGCGCCCCAGACCGTGCGTATGATTTTATCCTGAGGCTTTTTTGAGGATGAGCTGTGGACTGCCCACTTTTTAGCAATCACCTAACATATGATATGATACACTGCACAAAATTTTTTGGGGAATTTTCCCCAAAATTGTGTTTACGCTAATTTCCACACATTTTGTGGAATATTCCCCAAAGTTTCGTAGAGAAAATTCCCCAAATATTCGAATGGAATATTAACCAAAAAAAGGCGAATTTTTCCTGAAGATTTGATGGGGAAGAATCCCTGAGCTATTGTGTAATAATAGATTAATTTTCGGTCATTTTCCCGGCCTTCATGTAGGGAAAATTCCGCAAAATTGTTAGAATATTGCTTAAAATTTAATGAATATTGACACTCATTATTTAGGGAAATCTCCTTAAACTTTTTTGGAATATTAACCAAAAAAATTATGAATTTTCCCCAACATTTGATGGAAAATATTCTCTATGTTATTGTGCAATAGCTTAAAATTTCGGCAATTTGCCGAAATTTATGTGGGGAACATTCACGATTCCCTACATTTAGAAGGAATCATTTAATTTCCCAAATTGTAGAAAATATTCCCAAACTTTTGAATAAATTAATTTCCTAAATTTTAGGGAATTTTCTCCAAATTTTTAATGAATTATAAGAACTTTTATGAAAATTTCCCCAAATCTTTGGGAAAATGATTTTCGCCAACGAAAATGTGTATTTTTCCCCACTAAAAATTGGGGAAAATTCCCGACATTTTTTACAGAGTATGATTAATCTCTATTTTTCTTACAAAATTAGGTGCGGGGCTCCCAATGAGAGAAACTGGAACACGTAATCATCATGTTCGTTCAGCAGACGAGAATATTCCATATGCTGTTGCTCCATATAGCGGCGTCTATATACAAACGGGCGTTGGTTTTGTTCTCTATGGAGTTCTCGAACCTTGCGGGCCATTTTGTCACGGTCCGCCTCCTAACTGGGTAACATCTCCAAATCAGGAAAGTGATTCACTTCAGAACGTTTATGTACGAAATCATAATGACACTGGTTTAATTGCAAAACTCGATATTCTCCCTGATGTTCATCATCCTATTATTGAAGAATACAGCTCTTATGTACCATTACGGAAAGATATTACTTTGACGACATTTCTTGAGGCTATTAATGAGCCAACATACGTTCCTGGAAAAACGTGCATTTATGTACGAATGCCACATCATGATAAACTTACTTTTTTTGGAGAGCTAAAACGCGGAGACGGTCAACGCCCTGACTGGATGCACTAAAAATACTGCATATTGAACATTTGTATATTGCTAGATGTCATGTAGATATTATAGCCTTTAAAAACTGGCATTTAATATTTTCTGTATTTTTCCTAAGTTTATTTTCAAAAGTCGCGGGGCTCTCAATGATTTTCCTGTTGCAGTTCTCCTCCATGGTTTACTGATTCCTGTAAGATTTATAACAAAAATTCATTTGGAGTTGTAATTGATTCGACACAGAAAGTTCATTATGAGAAACTGTTTATTTTGTAAAACTCGATAGTCGTTGTTCCTAAAATTATTATTTATTTGGTTAAGTAGGACAATTGAAAGTCTTTTAAATAGGGTCTTAAGTTGTAGAGTACACAAGTATTTTGATTTTCTTTGTACAGCTATAATTCGAAATAAGCAAACAAAATTATAGGAGGTGAAAGATCAAGAAAAATGTGAGTCTGTATTTATTCCTTCTTCATCTTGCTTTTCGTTTGCTGTTCGAAGATGAACCTCATTACTTCGTCGTTTTTCTTTTGTTTGAAAATATGCCATTCTTCCATGATGGCTCTTTCTTGTTCTAGTTTCTCTATTTCCCTTCTGTTTTCTTCTTCTTTTCTTTGTTCTTTTGCTTCTTCTCTCATGTTGCGGGTGTTTTCCCATGACAGTCCTCTTTCCTGTTCTTGTTGTGCCTTTCTTTGTTTGTCTTGCTCTAATTCATCCTTCTTAAGTTTTTCCATTGTTTGTTGAAATTTCTTGTGGTGTTTCGCGCTCTGTATATATGCTTCTTTTTCGAATTCCATGGTCAGCTTGTAAATCTTTTCCTCCAAGTACCAGTTTTTTGGTTCTTTCGTATTTGGTTTTCATGATGGTTGCCAGTCCAGTTGACAGCCCACCGCTCCCGTTCCTTCTTCTAATTCTTCGGTTTGGTTGTCAGTTGTATCTTTCTCCCAAGGTTCTGCTTGTTGATCGGGTTGTGTCGTGATTCTGATGGTTTCCCTCATCATTTGTCGCACATGGCGATGGGGGCGGTAGGGAATATCTCGCTCTGGGACTCCTTGCCTTCTTAGCTTCAACCATTTCCTGGCTGAGCAGTTTTCAGCATGCATAGCCATTGTGTCCTCAAAGATGTGGTTCTGGCATAGTTTGCACTTTGGCATCTCCATTTTTCTGAAAAGCAAAGTTTCGTACTGTCTAATTTAGGTCTTAAGATCTAGCGAGTCAGTTCATCAATGGTCAATTCAGTAAGTTTTGAGTTTTGATGTTGGTTTGTATTCTTAATGCTGTTGATCCGTTGCCATTTTGGCATTATTAATCAATAGCTCTAATAGTAAGAATCCCCGCCTGAGATATAGAGTCATTTAAGTCTCCCCCCGTTTTTGTAACGCATGCATGGAGTTTTTCGCTTTTCGAGGTGTTTGGCTGCTTCTTACCGTCATCTAAAATTGTGGGGAGTTTGACTCAGTTTATTGTCTCTTTAGTTTATTCATTCTCTGAAAAGGGGCTGCACCTGAAATAAAACTGTTAGCTCTGCGCGTAGCTCGAAGGTCAGCGCCGAGCAGGTAGAATGTAACCTTTTCCCACTACTTTATATGTAATTGGATCAGGAATTTGTTTTCCCTTTATAATTGCTATTTTTCTTCAAAGTTCAGTTCAGCTCAAGTTGACCCTTTGTGGTGAGAGGTTCCACTTTGCGAGTGTGAACGCGTCTCATGTTGGATTATGTGTGTCTGCCATTGTGTGGTTTAATGTATGATAATAACGAGTCTCATGTTGGATTATGTGTATCTGCCATTGTGTGGATTAATGTATGGCGGACTGGTTGCCATCCCAATATTTTGAACGAGTCTTAAGTTGGATAGGTGTGTTTGCCACTGTATGGATTGAGGTATGGCGGACTGATTGCCATCCCAATAATAATGCATTCTCTTATAAGGTAATTTCTGACTTACTTTTGTGATCGCTATTTGATTTTCGGCTTTTTCCTCCACTCATGGAGTGGAGGTTTTTTATGCCATAGAATAAACTCTTTCCTTTGCAACTAAAATTTTGTTGTGGTTATTTGAACCCCAATACGCTCAACTATCAATTAAGTGCCTGATCATTACTCAAACATGAGGCATTTACAGCGTGCAGGAAGTGATCAATTCGAAAACTAGCTGTTGCGCTTGCGCATTTCGAAGCAGAATTACTTTCTAGACTGCCGGAATCATAACCTGACTTCATTGTGAGTTAACACTTGATAAAATGAAAACTTTCAAGTGATAATTAATAATAATTACATTAATTTCAAACTAATTGAATTAACTAATTACATATATATAATATGGGTATGCTCTTTTAAATAGACCCACAAATCCACAATGATAACAATTCGAATGATTTGTTTTTTCATTTACGCTGTAATTTAAATTCCGATTTTTATCCGAATTAGAACCTATTTTATCTTCAGAGTTCTGATTAGATTTGTTTCCCGGTTTTTGGTTTTTATTCCCGTAGTTTGTTTTTTGGGAATCGTGTTTAATATTATTATTTCCTGAATTATTTTCCACATTTTCTGTTTGGAATTCGATCAATGGGTTACTTTGACCTTGAATTGAGCCTGATGTCATTTGGTCAAACATTAGTAACATTTTGTTGTAAGGATTGAACGGATGCCTTGGTCTATTGCTTTGGAATCTTGGTTGGAAACCAGGTGGAAATCTAGGTCTGAAGTTAGGTTTAAAATTGTTTTGGTATTGATTGCGAAAAGGTAGGAATGGAAATCCAAATGGTGAAAATGGAAATCGATTTTTGTACGGTCTTTTATCCTGGTTATTTTCACTTTGATTTCCGTTTTGATTATTTTTTTCACTGTTTTAATTTTCCCACGTATCTTCTTTATTAATTTGAGAATATTTGTTATCCCTGTTACCGTCAGTACGTTTTTGCTCGTTTTTTTCCTCAATTTTTGGTTCTGTTATTAGTAAAACTTGACCTCGAATTTTGGATTTGGCTATCCAAAACGTTTCAAAATAATTCTGTTTTGTATACATTTTCTATTCAATTAAATGTTTTTATAGATTCTACGTAAGTGTAATTCGCGACTTTTTCTAGGATATAACTTTGTAAATAATTTCCTTATTTCTGTCAGGTATGAGTGAATGTCTTGAGTATTTTTTTCTGAGAATGTTTAATAAATATAAGTTTTTTTTAGCGACTTGCAAAAAATCTGATAGTGTTTTTCAAGAATTTTGATTTATTGAAAACCTATCTTTAGCCTCTTCGATTAATAACGCGTACAAATTTTCCAAAATGTCACGATCATTTATTTTATAATCCTCTTTGAAATCTTTTGAATTTTTCTAAGAAATGCGCGGGACTATCTTCTTAATTATTACGAAATTCAATCGACCAATTGCACAAAATTAGAAGAGTCGTTTGTATCATACTTAAAGGAAAATAAATAGTTGGAATTGTTTGAATATTTAAGTGAGTATCAGATTCATTGTTTGTATCTATGTATTATTAATTTGAATCTACGTAATATACCGGATAATTGAAATATTTTGTTAAAAATTCATCTTTTTCGGTTCAAGTTAACTGGTAGAGAATTCGTTCTCTTGCTGAAAATTAATTTTTTAACTGAGAATGTAACTATTTTATTTAAAGATGAAAACTTACCCTTTTTAGTTGAAAACGTATCCTTCTTAGTTAAAAATTCCACTATTTTGTTAAAAATTCAACTATTTTTCTTAAAAATTAAACTATTTTGTTAAAAATTTAACTATTTTGTTAAAAATTCAACCTTTTTGTTGAGAATTCAAGAATATTTTTTTCAAAAATTAACTACTTCGTAAAAAAATTATTTCCGTGTTTGAAATTAATTTTGAAAACTGAAAATGTAACTATTCCATTTTGAGTTAAAAATTATTTTTCTTAGCTGAAAATTCAACTGTTTTAGTATAAAATGTATCTATTTCCTTAACAATTAAACTAGTTGAAAAATTATATTGTTGGTGGAAAATCAACATTTTTGTTGAAAATTTGCAGTGTCGGGTGTAAAATTCAACTGTATTGTGGAAAGTTCATCTTTTTGTCAGTGGATTAAACTCAGATGAAAACTTATCTTTTTTAGTTGAAAACTTATCCTTTTTAGTTAAAAATTCAACTTTTTGTTGAGAATTGAAAAATATTTGTTTCAAAAATAAGCTATTTGGTAAAAAAATTTGTTTCTGTGTTGAAAATTAATTTTCTAAACTGAAAATGCAAC